>OZ023256.1:23819104-23879403 GCA_964007305.1 Netelia melanura | reverse complement strand
CTGCGGAAAAATACAAGCAATCTAATTGACTGCTCTGAATTTTGCAAATCTAAATGTAACGCCCTAATCTATGCTATATCTACGGCTAGATGGGGGTGGGCTGCTTCAACGCTTCTCGGCACGCTCTGATTGGACCAACTTTAAATATTTATATCTCCTAAATTATTAACAATATCCCTAATGTTTATTTGCAACTTTTGTTAGTAATGGCCTCATCTACCTCAGATTTCGCTATGCGTAACTTTATGCGATTCACGCTGTATATATACACGCACACACACACATATAAACCGGCCGATATACATTATATATTGTGACGGGCTTTCCCCGCACCTACCGAGAACCTCCAGTTCCTCCGCCCGAGGAGGAGCGCGCGTTGGTCCGCGCCAGCTTCCACCGCTCCGGCGAGGTGGAATCGGGACCTGCTGACGTAGCAGGGGCAACCGGGGGCGGACAGGCGCCAGGTACACTCGTGTACCACCGACCTAGGCCGGCTTTGTTTAAATTCGCCGCTACCGCGGCTCCCCCTGCGCGTCCCCGCTCCGCCCCGAGGGCGAGCGCAGGGGTCTCGGGCTTCAAGTCGGCTGGCCCAGCCCGCCTGCGGGTCGGTAAGATAGAGGGGGGTGGACGTGGAGGATTTTGGGGCAATCAGGTAGCATAGTCAAATATTCCAACAATCAGTGGGGCAACAGGTTTATTGCACGGTGGTAATTATACGACCTCGAATATACAGGAAACCGAGTGGCATACATTTATCAGCTACCGCTCGCTCGCGGTAGATAGCCTTGTCCCGCTGTTATTCTATTTCCCTTGGTCGGGAGGTAGCCGCGTCCGAGAGAAGGACTACTTTACGTAACACCTTATAGATAATGCAGGCGCAGGGATTCCCCTCAAAGCTAACGCCTTATTTTACGGAGCACCTTATAGATAACCCTTCTGGATCAGTAATCCCTGCGAAGAGGCCGACATAGTTTACTGCGCACCCTGTAGATAACGGATAACGCCAGGTAACCCCCTCGAAGATAGACGATCATTTAAGGTCGCACCCTGTAGGTAGCGAATAATGGTAGGTAACCCCCTCGAAGATAGATCGTCATTTTATGTAGCACCCTGTAGGTATCGACTAGTGGGAGGTAACCCCCGAGATAATAATTAATTTAGATATAATTAATTTAGATAGCCTCGACGCGACGAGAGAAAACGTATTACTCTAGGATACTTTTACATATATTCGAAACGACATAAAACTTGGCACGGCGACTCGATACAAAAAAAGTAAACAACACGGTGCGACCGCGGTAGAGGACGGTCGCACGTGGTACTCGACGCCGGCGTCACGACCATAAGGTAGCCTACGGTGCACGCGTGGGTATACCGAATCTTCGCGTAATTATTCGGACAGGGACGAGAATTTTACGAAAGTAGAGAGTCGGCAAGGGGCGAGCAGCTTCTCGAAATCGAACATCGGCTTTTGATTACTTTATTTCCTCTACGCGGCACTACCGCAAATAATCTTAAATTTCTTCGTAATTACTATTGCCGGACTTAATGACCTAGCTGCCTCGTCCCTGCCTACTCTCTCTTTCTTTTAGGAAAATCGGATCGACTTACTGAAATCCCGCTCTGCGTTGCCACACACAATACTCTATCTCTTAGTCGCACCACTCACTTTTACTGTTCGCACTTCGCTGGTCCTTTGAACTCTGTACCTCGTTGTCCGGCCGGCGTACTTAGCCTAGGCACTCTCCCTCTACTTTTTCTTATTACCGCCGGTTGACCAATTATGCCACATGGCAGCGTTGTCGGCTCCCTTCTTTGAAGATTCTCGCTGGTTCTCCCTCGCCGCATACCCCTCGCTGGCCGTCGAGTGGCGCGAGCGGGGGAGGGGGAAGTGCGACGAGAGCCGTGCACAGCTCACCTAGGAGCCGAGTGCTCCCGAACCCTACGACGCACCCCCCTCACCGCGCGCCTTCCCGCTGGAGCTCGGAACGGGCGACGGGGAAGGGGGAAGCTCACCTCGCCGGACAAGCGTCCCAGTTCTCGGCGGTTGGCTCACGTGATTTGCCACCAGGCACGAAAAGATGCAGCACGGCTTCCCTCGCCGCACCCGCCGAACTCCTTACGTCGAGGCGCCGTTTCGCACGGACTTCGACGCGCGGTGTACCACCGAGAAACCCCGTTTCGGAAATACGTAGCCGACTACCCGACTTGCACGCGGTGAAGTTGATTCGACGCTTCATCGGCGCCCAGGGTCGCACCTGCGACCCCCTGCAGGCTGTCATCTCCGGTGGGACGAAAAATTCGTCACAATATGTAATATATATAATATATATTGTAACGGTCCAACGACGACCGACCTCCTGACCTGTAAACAAAATAAACAATGGTGAGTTAAATAAACAACCGCCAGATGGCGGACAACAAAAACAGATCTCGCAAACAACATAATGTTTGCGATAATATAAAAAGGCAACAAATAAACCAGAAAAGTACCTCTGAAATCGGTTCTGATACGAGCGAACCTCTCGAAGGCAGCAATAACCCCGGCGGAGCAGCACAATACCTCGGTATTGTGACAGCGGAGCCAGCGGGTGAGCAACCTTCAGGACAAGCTCAAATCAGATTAACTTACCGGGGTCGAGGTAGTCTGAGGAGGCGCAGCGAGAATCCAGAGACACCGCAACTACTAGGAGGCGCAGGAAGAACCAGGAGGCGCAGACTTCAGCTGGAGCGCAGAATCAGCAAGGCACAGCCACAGTGCAGGAGTGTCCACGCAGCACAGCACTCTCGACACTCACCTGAAAAACAGTTTCACAATTAATACGAGAGAAAGACTCCGAACACACATTAGAAAACAACGTACCTAAGATCCAATGGCGAGAGAACGTCCATCCAATACACGAAGAGAATTACCACCGCAGATGAGTTCACGTGTCAACACCTGAAAAAAGAAAACTGCATATAAATCAAACGAACGAATTAGACACGCGCATCAGAAAAACACTCACCAAATAAGATTATCCGGGAAAAACGGCAAACGACACTTTGCACTACACTAAAACACCAACAAAAAACAAACAATACGCCCGCGCGCACATATCGCGGCCGCGGCCATATTGATTGCCGATACGCCATCGATCAATCGCGTCAGAATTGACGCGCAACTCCGAGATATCACGACGCCGATGCGCACCCAGCGGCCAATTAAGTGAACCGTGGGCACTTAGGGAGAGTACGCGCCAAGGCACATGCGACATATTCTGTATATCTGTTTGAAGCAATAAAACCTAACTTACCAACACCTTCCTTCGTCTCGACTATTTTAATTTCTCTCGAGTCCTCGAACGAATTACGTTTCAATATATATATATAATATATATCGGCCGGTTTATATGTGTGTGTGTGTTCGTGCGTATATATTGTGACGTTGTGCGTCACAGCCTCCCCTGTCGCCGGCTCACACGAGGTCGCCCTCCCACACCTGCAACAGTAAAGAAACAGTAAGTATAAGAATTACGTATTAGAATTACAAACCTGTGCAAACTCACCGTGCCGAGAGTCAGTCAATGCGACTGACCCCACCATCACCACCACCATCACCGCCCTCACCATCGCCATCACCATCACAGTCATCATCGTCAGGCCCTGCAACAAGGGAAGAAGAAGAAGCAACCGGAACATAGACAAGAAAACATTGGAAAACTACTTACCGGACTGACCCGCAAGACATCGGATATCCTTGTCGTCGCCACCGTCGTCATCGTGACTTTTATCTCTCTAGTCCTTTTCAGTTCCGAGTAATCATCGTCGTCGTCTTCGTCGTCGTCGTCGACGGCGTCCGGGACCGGCCCTAACCTGCAAAGAGAAACAAGGAAACTAATCAGGAGGAAAGTATCAAGAAATAAATGAAGAAGTACTCACCTGGACCGACCCGAGGACCATCCCCATCGCCACTCACCCGGCAACTCATCCCGAAGACCACAATTTAATAATTGTCGCCCGACAATTAACACAACTCACAAAAATCACTCGCATGACACTCGTAAAGTCAGCACCTGTCAAAACTAACGCACCCGTCCGTCCCCGCACCCAGGCCATCCATCGGCCATGCGGCGACAGAGTGACGAGAGGGCAGTAGCGCACGGCGATCGCCCTACCATCCTTCTTACCCGACATAATAAATTCCCGTCCGCAATTATTCCCATACTTATCGACCGGCCTAATTACTTACCTTCTCCCGATACATCCCGCTCGAGACAGTCCCGAATCAATCACGCGTTTGACCCTTCTCCCATCGATCCGTGTCGCTACTGCCTCGATGATCGATGCCGGCCGGTAGCCGATCAGCGCGCGAGAAAATCTCGCGAGCTTCCGGCCGGCCATGCGGCCGTCACTTTGTGACGAGCCGGTGAAGAGTAGAGAGCGAATAGAGTAGAGAGCGAATATAGTAGAGTGAGCGTAGAGTATAGAGTGAAGAGTATGAGTGGAAGAGAGAAGGCGAGAGTGTGAAGCGAATAAGAATTGTAAAGGAACAACGATTTGGACACGACAAGGACTACGATTTGGAAGAGGAAACAAAAAAGGGATAAACGAACATAATACGGGAAATCGACCAGGCCAACGAAAAGGAAACGAGAGAAAAAGGAAAAGACAGAACGAGGGGAAATCGATCGCATTATCGGTGAGTGTTTGCACAGGTTACCCCCCCCCCCCCCCCCCCCCCCCCGAATTATTCTTCCGGCTCATTAGTTCGGGAGATACGCGAAAATAAAAATTTCAATCTTAAAATTCCTCCCCTTGCCCGCGGTTAATAAAATAGAGACACTCGTTTTTTTTGTACTCTTTTGGTCCTTTCGCCCGTGGTAGTCGTGTGGGACGGCTGATAAATTTAAGAAGAGAATTTGTAAAAAGTACTAGTAACGGTCTTTCCTTCCCGCCAACCCCCCCCCCCTTCCCCTCTCCCCTATACCTACTATTTCTATCGCCGTCCAGAAAATTCGATCGCGCGAGTCGCACGATCACCCACAACTCCCCCCCCCCCCTTCCTTCGATCATCCGTAACCGTCACGGACGACAACGGCTCGCTCCCCGCCTGCCCCGCTCCCTGCGGCAGACCGAGTATTATTGAGATAAGACAAGCGAATAAGACTGAATTCAAAAGTTACAAGGCCAGTGGTAATTAATAAGAGGCCATCGCGTCGGCGAACCTGTCCTCTGAGATCCCTCTCCCCGCTCGACCCCCCCCTTTCCCTCGCGCTAGCCAACCACCCCACACCGGTCGAGATCACGAGAAGAGTTGTGTTAATTATTTTTGTAATGCAAAATTTATTAACTGGCGCCCATAATTTTTGAGAGTTTTCTTTTATTAAAGGTTTTGTGAAATATAATTTTATTTCGTGATATATTATACCCGGAGATCGTCCGCCGTTAAAAGTTAGATAATAAAAAGTGTTAATAATTTTCTTGTTTTTTTTTGTGTAACCCTAAATCCCCCATACCCCATCACGAACGGCGCGACAATATATATATATATATATATATACGCACGAACACATATATATTGTAACGGGAGATGGCACATCGGCACCAAGCATAAGCTGAACAACAAATTAAACATACAGTTCACGGAGCTCCCGGCAGAGGGACAATAAACAAAATCCGCTCTCGCCAACGATATAGCAACGAGCAACAAATATAAGGCCAACGAAATGAACAATTGATACCAATCTTTCGTTCAAAGCTCGATAAAGAGTACTCGTCATCTGATCGATACAATAGTACAACGGTGGGTGACTGTTTGAGGCCCGACATTATCACGCAAGTGTTAAGTCGGAGAGGCTCGTGTGTTATTAAGCCCTAGGAAACTGTATACGAGAAGAAGTTCAGGAAATTTAAAAGGCAAGAGAACTGACCAGTACACTGTACCGTCAGCTGTCTCACAGGCGGCCATCATCGCGCCGATAGAGAGAGATAGAGGGACGACAACATTGAGAGACTGCAGAGACGCCAGACACCGACACACCAACACTGTCTCGACGAGACACAACACACCGACACACACACAGGAGCGGCTTCGATCATCGAGGAGAGATCGAAACCATAAGAGAGAGAAAGGAGTCGCATAAGCGGGAGGAAGAGAGAGACGGCCGACGAACGAGCAGCACGGCAGCGACTCGGCAACGAATACAACACACACACACATACAAACATCCCAAAATCAAAACAATACACATACACAGCAGATGAGCTGCAGTAACATTTAAATCGAACACTGCATTGAATTTAGAATTATAATAAAGTCCGTCGATTTTACGAGTGCGCTTTTCAAATTTTCTTCAGCTCCTGCTCGAGTCTCGAACAAAAATAAAAGACTGAAACCATAATACGTTTCATTTGGCGCCCGAACAGGGTCTCGAGCGCGCTAGAGAAGTTAAAATGCACATAAAAACATAAAATCAAAATGGAAGAACCAAGTGAACCAGTAGCTGAAAGTCCGAATAAATCATCCGACGAATTGGTCTTTGAGGACACACTCAATGATGTGCGTCGAACTCCGTCAGACAGGATGCAGGACGAGTTAGAAGAATCGATCCGCCTGCTGATGAGAGAGATAAAAGAAATTAAACTTGAGCAATCCCGAGAGCGTCTGAGGACGACGGCAAACATAAAAGACCAAGACGAAAAGTGCGTTCTGAGATGCCGACAGACGCAGGAATTTGTACGACTCGAATGCCAAGAGGAAATAGATCGAGTCGTCGCACAAACCGACCGTAAAATAACGATCTCACAAGATACGGTCACCGCAAAAATCGAAGCCGTCGATGACGACAGAAAAGCAGACTTCGATGCACTAGAAGAAAAAATTCCAAAGGACGATGTCAGGAATCTCGCAAGTCCAGGAACTTACCAAAAGCACCGTCGCTCTAGCCAGGGAAAACCAGACTAGAATCGGAAGGTGCGAAGAAGAGTTCCGAACGAGATTATCGCAAACAATGAACATCTCGCAAGGTGGACTAAACATGAGACAGATGTACGTTGCAAAACAACAACCACCGATATTCAACGGTGACGGGAGGGAACGACCAATGCGTTTCCTGAAAGAATTGCAACAGTTCTGGAGGGTCACGGGAATCGCGGACCTACATTATCTTATTAGTCAATCCTTGAAGGGGCCAGCGAAGGATTGGTGGAAGGTCGTCGAGGATGACGTACAGACAATCGACGACTTCACCGCAAAATTCAAACTGCGTTACTGGAGTCGAGAAATTCAGGATAAAATCAGTCGCAATCTGGAGTTCGGAGCGTACGAGATAGACGAACAAAGAGCAACGCGCGCCGAATACGCAACCCGGATTTTTGGGAACGCCAAGGATCTGAGTAAGAATCTGACAAATGAAGAGATTATCCGATATCTCGGAAATCACTTCAATGAAACGGTAAGATCAGCGGTCCAGATCGGAACCGTAAAAACTATCGAGCAGTTCCTCGAGTTTTTGGAGAGCTTGGACGGTGCAGGGCCATTGAACGTGCAACGGAGACAACCAAGGAGGCCTCAATATGATGTGGGACCATCATGGGCACCAAACAACCGAAACACCGCACCTTGGGCACCGAGGAACCAACAACAGAATCCCAGATGGCGACACAATGCGAATGACGACGAATCGAGGCAAACAAGCAATAATGCAGCTCAACAACCAAGGCAAACCCAGGTCCAATGGGCCCCGGCCAACAAACCACAAGAAAGCCAATCTCCAAAAACCCCGGAAGTAGTAGCAGGAACTTCCACAAATTCGGGAAACGCCTAAACGTTGCGCCCGAAACGAAAGTGGTCGAAGAAAGGATAGACACTCGAGGCGCAACGGAGGAAAAAGAAATTCTAGCAGCACAGGCGATCGAGAGAACGGACGACTCTCGATGCACAACAGACGAAGACGAGGTGGAAGGCGCGCTTGCAGAAGCAGAATGGCGAAGAAAAAGGAACCAGAAGAAGAGAGAAAGACTGACCCGACAAAAGGTCAAGGAAATAAAGAAAAAACAACAAGAATCACCAACTCAGATCGGAATGATAAATGAGAAGGACTTAACGAAAATTGAGAAAACATCTACCGAAGCGCAACAAAAAAAAAGAGACAAAGACGTCGACGGTCAAGGACGAAACATACGAAAGCCCGAGAAGTTACTTACAGGAAGAGGCGAAGAGAAAAATCGAAAGAGAAGCCTTTCCAAAATGCCCAGTTATAAAAACAGAGATAGAAGGAGTCGAAATAGAAATGCTAATAGATAGTGGGAGTGAAGTATCAGGAATTTCCGAAGAATGGTACGAGAAATTAAGAACGAAGATAGAGCGATGCCCAATGTTACCGGTGGTACGGGGAGAAGTAAAGGGAGCGTTTAGCGGCAATAAGGGAAGGATCAAGCATCAAATCCTCGTGGAAGTAAGGATAAAGGATGTGAAGGAGATAATAGCGCTAATGGTAATCCCGAAGTTGAGCAGAGACGGACTCATTGGGATCGACGGGATGCTTCGATTCAAAATTCAAATCGAGAGCCTGAACGGGAAAATTCGAGTAGGGGAAAAGGATGCATTGTATTTCGACGGAGGGATGTGGAAAAAGAAATACAGAGAAACAAACGGCGACATAAAAGTAATGACGGTAGAAACAGTGGAAGACGAAAGGATAACAGAAGAGGAGGTCGATAAAAAAATAGAAGAAAGCGAAAACATGCCGGAGCACATACAAGATGAGTTCAAAGCACTCATTTACAGATACAGAAATATTTTCTCAAAACGTCCAGGAAGGATGAGCAGCTACGTACATCAGTTACACCTCGAAAGTCCCGAACCATATGTGCATCGGTCATACCCGATACCGATGCAGTATCGAGAGGCGGTGCGACAAGAGATACAGAAAATGATGAAACACGGCGTAATCGAGAGAACGACTAGCCGGTTCATCAACCCAATGGTGACGGTAATAAAAAAGGACGGGTCAGTGAGATTATGCCTCGACGCACGACAATTGAATCAGTACCTCATTGAAGATCACGACTCGGCACCACCAACGGAGGAGATCTTCCAAAGATGTGGAGGAATAAAGGTAATGTCGAGTCTTGACATGACGAGCAGCTTTTGGCAGATCCCGCTAGCACCAACGTCGAGGAAATACACAGCATTCCTCCACGAAGGGAAATGCTATCAATTTACCGTCACACCATTCGGCCTAAAAACAAGTACCGCCAGCCTGATCAAAGGATTAGAAGTTGTGTTGCCAAACTTGGGCAGCTCGGTCATAAATTTTGTCGACGACCTTTTATGTATTTCGAAGACGGCGGAAGAACACCTTGACCATTTGGAAAAAATTTTCAAAAGAATACAAGAACACGGCATGACCCTGAATTTTCGGAAATCATCATTCTTCAAGAAACAAGTGGTCTTCCTAGGACATATCCTATCAGCAGAAGGGATAAAGCCAGACCCGGAAAAGATAAGGGCAATACATGAATATCCGGAGCCCGTGAACGCGAAGCAATTAAGGGGATTTCTCGGATTAATAAACTTTTATTCAAAATTCACCAACGGCCATGCAGAAGCGACAGTACCTTTACTCGAACTCCTAAAAAAGGGAGTGACATGGGAATGGAACACGACGAGGAGTAAAGCGTTTGAAACAACGAAAAATTTGTTTACCGAGGACGTGATGCTGAAACATCCAGATACGAAAAAAACTTATACATTAACTACCGATGCGAGCGACTACGCAATAGGAGCAATTTTGGGGCAGGAAGACGATCAAGGTGAAACGGGAGTCATCGCCTTCGGAAGCCGAACGTTGAAAGGAGCGGAAAAAGGGTACATGACCACAGAAAAAGAACTCCTCGCGATTGTATGGTCGCTCCAAAAATTTCGCACATACCTGTTAGGAGCGAAAATCAGGATTATCACAGACCATAAGGCATTGACATTCCTAAGGACGTGCCGATTTGCGGGAGAAAGACTCCTCCGATGGGCCCTCTTAATACAGGATTACGACCTTGAAGTCGAACACTGCCCCGGTAGAGAGAACACGGTCGCTGACGCTCTGAGCCGCCCACGCGACCAGCATGAGAAAAACCACCAGCAATTAATTATCGCAACGATACTGGCGAAAGAGCCGTGTGCACAATTTACAGAAAATATGAAAAGAATTGGCGAGCAACAACGAGATGACCCGAATCTACAATAACTGTGGACGGAAACCGAAGAAAACACGGCAGAAAAACCACGTTACAGAATCCACCAGGGATGTTTACAAAAGACAACGAGATCCGGAGACTGGAAAATTATCATACCGGCACAGATCATTGACCAACTGATAAAAGAATGTCATGAAATGTACGGCCACATCGGATCGAGAAAGATACTCAGAATGATAGAGGAAGATTTTAGTTACCCCCACTTGGCCAGGAAAATTCGCCAATTTACCGGCAATTGCGACAAATGTCAGAGGAACAAAATACCGACACAAACAAACTACGCAAAGATGCAAACAATAATACCAAACGGTCCAGGAGACCTATTATCAATCGATTTTTACGGACCATTACCAGCAGCAACGGGTGGCGTAAAGCATATCCTAGTGACGATCGATGCATTCACCAAATTTGTAAGACTATATGCACTGAGAAAGGCCAAAGCGACAAGTACGATAACAAGAATCTTCAACGACTACATCCCGAAATATGGCAAGCCAACAAAAATTCAGTTCGATCACGGTACACAATTTACCTCGAAGCAATGGCTCGAACGTCTGAAAAGCGAAGAAATAACACCGATATTTTCATCGATTAGACACCCGCAAGGAAACATCGTCGAACGGGTGAACCGAGAACTGGGGAGATTTTTCCGAACATTCCTAGAAAATGCACATACTGGATGGGCAAAATGGCTCCCAATTATCGAAACATGCATAAACGAGACGTACCATGAAACAACAGAAGTCACTCCGATGGAGCTCCAACTGAAAAAAAAAACCTCAAAGAGTATGGAAGGAATGGATCCTAGCGTTGAAAGATGAAGAGATCGACCAATTAGCATACGAGGAAAAGATCCAGAGTGTCCGAGAACGAATCACAAGAAAAGGACGGGTCCGCGCGGACCGCTTCAACAGTAAACACCGTACACCGTACCACGTGCTTCGAAATAGGAGACATGATATTGACGCGAGCATTAAATGTCTCAGATCCGAAAGCGAAAATAACGGCCAAATTTCTTCCATTATACGAAGGACCATACCGCATAAAAAAATGCGTTGGCCTCGCGACATATCTTCTCGAGGACCCGGAAACAAAAAGAGAAAGAGGAAAATTTCACGGCTGTTTACTGAAGAAATACGCAACAGATAAAACGCCAGAAACGAAGAAGGGCGAAATCGGAAATAAATAAAATTCAACGATAAGAAATACTGAGGAGCCCAATGGCAATCGAAATAAGATAATTCACAGTAGCGACAGACCGAAATCGGATTAAGCATAATTATATTAACGGCCGAAACAAAAGGCGAACCCGAACGTTCGAGAACAAGCACCGGCAAGAGTAAACACTGTCGAATGAGAACATAAGTATCAACGCTACATGAAGAAACTCAGGTGATCAGCACAATTAACCGCCAAATAAGAGATCAGAAGCACAGAAGCAATGGAGAAAGCAACAAACCAGAAGGCAGCAGAGCCACGCGACAAACCTATACCAACAAGGAAAAGGAAGAATCAAGGCCGCCGAAAATCGGACAAACAACAGAAACGGATAGACGCACAGTGGCTACAAATCCAAAACGAATATAAACTCAACGTGATCACCGACGAAAATATTTGTGATTGGTACCCCGGAAAATCGGTAGGGCTATAGAAGTGGGGAGATCGAAGATTCACGCTCGGCAATCCGCAAGCACCCAGAAACAATTTGAAAACGAGAGGAGAAACAGTGCGATCAAGAAATGGATTACAAGAATTTTGACGTGGCGACGCTGAGAGGAGTATACAAAGACGTGGAGATAATCGACCTATTGGATCCGGAACAAGTCTTCCTAAAAATGAAACTACCCGGTATAGACTCAAGCCTATATCCGGCGAGTTTCGAGACAATCCCTTATCATCACGAGGAAGTACACCCATGTCTCGAGGAGGAAATTTTCCCCGGGAAAGGAGTCCTCATAGACCGGAAAGGGAAATTCTACCGAGCGACAATCACCGAATACGAAGACGGCGAGGTAGGCGTGTGGTTGAGGGACGAAGCCATAGAATTGTGGGTCGAAATTCGAAACTGCTTCACCCCCCCCCCCCCCCCCCCCCCCATGGACATACAACATCCCGTACACCGCCATCCCGTGCGGAATCAGAGGCATCGCCCCATACTTCGGACGTGAGTACGACGACCAGGCGATAGAGCTCCTCCGGCAAGTGGTCAAAGGAAAGCGATGGGACCTGTCGATAGAGGAGGAAGCCACAGGCACGGACGCGGTATGGGGTACTCTCCAACAAACGTCAGCAACAAGGCCCTACTACCACGAAATCGTGAAGGACCTAAAAATTGCCCGCCGAACAAACAACCTGAACCGCTTTTGTTGGATGAGTGAGGGGCCGCAACTAAGTAGTGCGGCAGAAAATCGCAGGAAAATTGAACGATATACCCGGACGTCACGCGAAGAAACACCACAGCGAGTGCAAGAACCAGAGAGGGCGAGTGACGCAGAAAATTTAATCCTGGATCAACTGCCATCGGAATTATTGGACGAACCATGGTGAACCGAGCACGAGAACCAACGTACGGAATGGGACGCGAGATTCGACGTTTAATGGACGAGAAATCAAGCGGAGGATCGAGAACCGCAGGACGGAAGAGACGAGGATGCAAGCTCGTGCTTATCGTACGATTCATACCAATAAACGAAAAAAAAATACACACACAACACACACAACACGCACACAATGTACAAACCAAATGTAATTAATAGAAAGTAAATTACGGAAATAAAATTAAAATAAAAAAAAATAATAATAATAATAATAATAATAACAGTAAGAATAAGCTCACACGCAGAAGAAAGTAAGAAAAGACGGTAGGAAAATCAAGAGGATTTTCGACTGCGTGGTTCCCACGGTGTCAAAAATCCTGGGGGACAATGTAACGGGAGATGGCACATCGGCACCAAGCATAAGCTGAACAACAAATTAAACATACAGTTCACGGAGCTCCCGGCAGAAGGACAATAAACAAAATCCGCTCTCGCCAACGATATAGCAACGAGCAACAAATATAAGGCCAACGAAATGAACAATTGATACCAATCTTTCGTTCAAAGCTCGATAAAGAGTACTCGTCATCTGATCGATACAATAGTACAACGGTGGGTGACTGTTTGAGGCCCGACATGATCACGCAAGTGTTAAGTCGGAGAGGCTCGTGTGTTATTAAGCCCTAGGAAACTGTATACGAGAAGAAGTTCAGGAAATTTAAAAGGCAAGAGAACTGACCAGTACACTATACCGTCAGCTGTCTCACAGGCGGCCATCATCGCGCCGATAGAGAGAGATAGAGGGACGACAACATTGAGAGACTGCAGAGACGCCAGACACCGACACACCAACACTGTCTCGACGAGACACAACACACCGACACACACACAGGAGCGGCTTCGATCATCGAGGAGAGATCGAAACCATAAGAGAGAGAAAGGACTCACATAAGCGGGAGGAAGAGAGAGACGGCCGACGAACGAGCAGCACGGCAGCGACTCGGCAACGAATACAACACACACACATACAAACATCCCAAAATCAAAACAAAACACATACACAGCAGATGAGCTGCAGTAACATTTAAATCGAACACTGTATTGAATTTAGAATTATAATAAAGTCCGTCGATTTTACGAGTGCGTTTTTCAAATTTTCTTCAGCTCCTGCTCGAGTCTCGAACAAAAATAAAAGACTGAAACCACAATACGTTTCAATATATATATATATATATTGTGACGAGGCAGTACTCTCCTCGCAATCGCGCTGTCGAGAAAGATTCGAGGTAAATATTAGAGCGAGAGAGTAACCTAGCAGAGTCGCGACGCCTCGCTCCCGTGGTAAAGAGAGAGATACCAGAACAACACTGTCGGCGAGGGTTTCGTCGGTTTCAGGGAGCGGTACGCGAAACGTCGACGACAACGGACGAACGAGAGAGAGCGACGCTGCCCGAGGAACGACGAAAAGAGAGATGGCTATGCCGGCGATAGATGGATGATCGTCGAGAGAGCCCCCCACCTTCGCCGATAGGGGAATAAGGGAGCGAGGAGAACGCGCGAGACTGTGGCGAGCGCGATAGAAATTAGAATAAGTTCAGTTAGATTTTGGTCACCGAGAATAAGAGTTAAGATTTGGAACGCGAAAGGAATGGAGAGTAAAGAGTATTGGACAGAGAAGTTGGATATCGGTTGAGAGAGTGAGAATAGAGTGAGAGTGAGAGGGAGCGAACAGAGTGTAAGAACGAGCGAATAAAGAAGGATTACGTGCGTGCGAGAGAGATACGGGCGTCATGAGAGATTTTTGGCTGGTAGCTCGTTGACGGTTTTTGATCGAAATTTACGGACAGCGAGCTCGTCACAATATATATATATATATATATTGAGACGGAATTCGTCTCATACTCCATCTGAAATGTCCCGCCACACCGGACTTGTCTCATTGGACCACCCAAGATCCTCCGAGACGACGTGGCAACGGCGCGACATCCAGCGATAACCGGCAACCTGGAAAAGACAGAGTATAAAAGGACGAGAAATCGTACGAGAAATCAGTAATTTTATTGGTTACTCACCGATAAGTTAACTCTGAATAAGAGTTAACATTGGGGTCTCCAAATAAACTCTGAAGAAGAGTTTAATTTCCTATATGAGTTCTGAATAAGAACTCATGTGACGAAATTCCCGGCATGTACACACCTGAAAATTAAAACCTAATTATCTACTTGTCACTACGGCGACGGGAACAAGAGAGACCCGAGGATCGTAGAGCAGACGACGGACTTAGGGAGAGGGAAGCGGGTACTTGCTCGGAGCACTGAGCCCGAAAAATTAAAGAAAACCAGTCGCAATCGACCTCGAGGAGGAAAATTACACATACCTGAGACAACGCGCAGGTAACACACTGACGTGGAGGGTATAAACTATCACCACCGACGTACACCAGCACAACACACCGAAATTCACACAAACACGGTCGGGGACGACCAACTGACCACGCCGTCGATTACCTAATGAAGGAAGGGGCAGCACGATCGAGCGACTGATCGATTATCTCGCCAGTACATATCGAACGGGAACTACAAGAGGGGCGGGAAATTCAAATCAAATATGGCTAAGCGCAACATGCCAATGACATAAAATATCGATTTCCCATAGAATAATTTATAAGGATCTTATAATAAAATATTACCATTAAATTCTCAATGCTAAATAAAGGCAATAGAGCCACATTGAAGAAATAATACCTTAATAAATACTTTGGTTAATAAAATCAAGTCTTGTTAAATATACCCCACTTCCCACACAACTTTCACAAACAGTCAGAGCTTCGCGCAACACGAAATAAAAATAATATTGAGACGAACTGCGTTTCAATATATATATAATTATACGCAATATATAATATAATTACATCTCAGTGGCTAATAACAATATTATATATGAGGCATTTTGCATGAAGTCATCCAGCCTAAAACATAAAAGTTTTTTAATCGTCTTGAAATTTTTATGGTCGATAGTCCTATTGATAGTGAAGCTTCAGCAAAAATTTTAAGGCTCTAGCTCAAATAGTTGCCTAGCAATAGGGGCTCAAATTTGTACCATATTGGCCGTCGTGGCAACATTCCCAGGTTTGTATCTTCTCGAAAAATATAGCGATTTTAAAAAGTCAGGAGTGATTTTTAAAGCATTTTCTGCGTACTTTAAGAATATATTTTTTATTTTTAATATAATTAATAAGTTCATAACAATTTTTTAAGGTTAATGTTAAAAATGACTTTTTCTCAAAGATCGACATCTTCGATTTTTATAAAAATAATTTATAAAATAGTAGGGTTCTTTCTGAACAAAAAAGTATATAATGTCCAAGATGGGCCGGACCTTAGTTTCGGAGATACAGTAGGATTTACCAACGAGCGGGCGCTTCACGTAGTGCTCACGTAGAGCTCAAGCCCGAACGTAGCCTGGAGGGTCGCCGCGCGACACTACGTGAAGCGCCCGCTCGCTGGTAAATCCTACTGTATCTCCAAAACTAAGGTCCGGCCCATCTTGGACATTATATACTTTTTTGTTCAGAAAGAACCCTACTATTTTATAAATTTTTTTTATAAAAATCGAAGATGTCGATCTTTGAGAAAAAGTCATTTTTAACATTAACCTTAAATAATTGTTATGAACTTATTAATTTTATTAAAAATAAAAAATATATTCTTGAAGTACGCAGAAAATGCTTTAAAAATAACTCCTGACTTTTTAAAATCGCTATATTTCTCTGGAAGATACAAACCTGGGAATGTTGCCACGACGGCCAATATGGTACAAATTTGAGCCCCTATTGCTAGGCAACTATTTGAGCTAGAGCCTTAAAATTTTTGCTCAAGCTTCACTATCAATAGGACTATCGACCATAAAAATTTCAAGACGATTAGAAAACTTTTATGTTTTAGGCTGGATGACTTCATGCGAAATGCCTCATATATTATATTATTAGAATAAGAGGAGATAAGGTGGGACAGATGGAGATGACGGATATATAATAAGACACAATATTTCTTCGTTATTAAATATTTTTGTCTTTATTGTAAAAGTTGTTTATAAATATTTTTAAATATCGTGCTGCGTTCTTTTTTACAGACGCCTCAATTGGGCGTCTGTTTTTCGCTGCCTTGCGAGCAGCTCGCGCTCTCTGTTTTGATCTGCCATTTTTCTTATTGTCGTCTTCGCTGTCTCGAGCTGCTCTTCCAAATTCTGAGCGTACACCCACCAATCGTAAGCCCTTTTTTGAGATAACGCTAGTTGCTCGTTGTTCACCGGTGCCGGTGGAATAGGAGCATGTCCATATGCCCCCGAGACGTTAGCATATTGGTGTGCCCGTTGAACTGGGGCATGCTCCCATGCCGATGGGACAGGAGCATGTCCCGTCGCAACGGGACATCTATATGTTCATGTGCCATCGGCGCATGATCATGTGTCGGCGACGCATGAACATGTGCCAGTGGCACATGAACACGTGGCAATGGAGCATGTCCCCATTCCCACGGCACCGGTGCCGGCTGCACGGTCCCAGTTTGGGTGTGTACCCGCGCCGCTTTTTTTCCTGGTTTCTGTAAAAAGAAAATGGTACAATATTTTTCTATTAGCTTTGTTATTCGACGGTTATTAACTAAGTATAACACTGACCTTTGTATGTGCTACCGTGCCTGCGAGGGGCCACGGGTCCCCCCATGATGGCCCAGGCGGTGGCGTGGCTACTAGTGGTGGTGGTGGTGGTGATGGTGGTAGCGGTTGCTGGCCACTTGACTTCTATAACAAAAATTCATTGCATAATAATTATTTCCAGATCTTCGACTATTTTATTTACTTTATTGCTACCGACTATTTTATTTACTTTATTGCTACCGGTAGAATTACCGACATAATTCTCGAAGGTTTCACGAGTAGCATCGCGTCGAATGGCCTGATATATCGAACTCTGATTGCGGATGGCGACAGCAGCGTATATCAGGCTATACGAGATGCAAATCCGTATATGAAATACGGTATTATTATCGAAAAAGTCGAATGTAACAATCACTTATTCCGGAACATGTGCAGAAAAATGAGGATTGCCTCGAAAACAAAACTTGCCAATGTTTCCGTGAAAGAAAGAGTAAACATGACGAAAATTCGTCACTGCGTCTTCTCCAGTGACCTGAAACTTCGGAAACTGGTCGAGCATGCAAGAGACCTGCGTAACGCGGAAATGATGTCGGAGACAGAGAAAACAAAGACACTCTGCAAAGACATACTGGCTCTGCCCGGTCATATTTTCGGCGACCATACCGATTGTCCCGCCCTCCCTTTCAGTTGTGAACCGAAAGAGGGGGAAACCAACATATTACCAATTTTGCATGGTATTGGTATGTACCCTGCCATTTATGAAGCAGTTCGTTATTTAAGCAGACATGCCAAAAGTTGACTGCTAAATTTTACGAATAACGTGGCAGAGGGATGCAATTCAATTGTCAACAAATTGAATTCAGGCAAGCGAATTAATCATTGCATGCGAAACTCATATCAAATGAGATGTTACGGAGCTATGATACAACACAACACGCAATCCGTGTTGTCAAAAGTATATCTCCGTAACCGCTACGCAATTCCCAACGCTGTCCAGAGAATGGAACGCATAAGGAAACGCAAAAATATACGTGACCGCGTATATAAGTAGCGAGAGTGCAGTGGTCGACTGCGCCAATTTAAGGGGACCGACAAAGATTACGGTCCATCGGATAAAAAGCCAGATATCGAAAAGGAAATTTTCGACATTTTTGTTGATGGCCATGTAACGGTCTCACATTATATTCCCACTGTTCTCACCTACTCCTAATCTCTTTTCTCGCTAACTCCCAACTTCGCTGACTCCACAGTCCCACGGTCCCTTATCACCCTCACGCGACATCCCCTCCACTCCTAAACTCTTTCTTCCAAACCCTTTCTCCCAGCATCTTCCATCATCTAAATCAGTCCTCCTCCAACACCTAAACTGCATAGACCTTACACCGCTCCACCACGAATAATAAATTTATTCACTCGCATTAAATACACGCGCACTTTATTCTTTTCCGCTCACCATCCGTCACATGGTGTCAGAAGTCGGATTCGACCAACGCGAATCATCAAAAAATTTTTAACAACAACAATAAATTACACAAACGACACAGCGAAGACATAACAAAAATAAAATAACAATAATTTAACACAAGTAAAAAAGAAAGGTTGGAGACAAATCACATCAAACACAGACCACACTATACATTACTCTATACAACGTACACGGAAACGAAGCAGCAAAGAAAGAAGAAAGAACACATACGCAACGATCATCGATAACACACACAACGAAGCAACGAGCGAGGAACAACGAACGAGCCACGCACGACACGACCTCAGCCACACCAGACCCACTACGCCAACACACGGATGGACCAACGAAGACGCACGCACACAACGACTCAGCCGCTACGCGTGAGCCACCGTCCCAGCGCATAAAGGATCAGCTGATGCTTACGCTCACCATCGTTCTTCTGGCATTGTAAGTACACTCCACTCAAAAATCTTTTGCATGCTAGCTCTAAAAAACGCATATTCGTTTATGGTGGAAGTAATTCACACACAAACATTAATAACTCCACACGGAATGTAAACATTTTTTTTTGTTGTCTCCCCCTCTCGAAAACTTTTGGACAGAAAATTTTTTTTTACATTTAACCACCAACGAACAAAAATGTACATTTAATAGCCACAGTTCAAAGTCAATAAACATGTCTCCATGTCATTTTATCGCGCCGTAATCTCCAATCCACCGACCAGACCACCCCGTAGAACAAATAGACGAAATTCAGTACCCCCATATTTTTACCCAAACATTGAACACCAAATTATTACAATGGCTGAAAATAACAATACATTTACATTTAGAGACGCTTTTAAAGTTGTCCCCGTATACGATGGGAAAAACATAAATATAGAAGAGTACGCAAAAACAATTAAACGAGTCAATGAATGCCTTTCAGATGTCGAACGATCTAAATTATTAAAAATGATCCCACTCAAACTGAACGGCATCGCACGTTCAGTCATCGATGCAAACCCCCCAAATTCTCTAGAATCACTCCTAAAAATATTAAAGAAAACATTTAGTAAAAATAAAGATTTGGCAGACTTAGAAAACGAAATAGAATCATCCTCACAAAATTACGGTGAAACTGTTATTGAATATGCAGCGAGAACGCGCGACATTCTTAATAATATAATAGATAAATTATCGGATGTATACAACGCAGCCGCACAGAGAACATTTGTAGACACACGAATCGACAAGGTAACAGCTAGGGCAAAAAGAGCTTACGTTAGAAGACTAAGGGCGGGTTGTTCCAACCTCTAGGTAAAGTGTCAGGTAGCCTACACGGCGGATAAACTCCTAACACGCGGATTTCCAACTTCTAGGTAACGTTACCCGGCGGTTAAATGTCTATAACTGGAAGGTAACTTATACGATCCGTAAAGTACCGAGTAGGCTGCTTAACCTCCCGATAATCGTGTAAAAATTAATGGTGGGGATAGAAACATGGTGGAACGATTGGAACTAATGCTTTAACATAACCAAAGAAGTTGCACCTGCATCGCTGCGAATCGCGTACCGTGTTTTGGAGCAGCCAAACAAAATTGAAACGACAATGAACGACATTTTGTGCGAAAATCCAATAATATTTAGTGAAGATGATGACGATGATGTGGAAATTGAAGTAATATTGCGAATTCGGACTACTTGCCGTTATCTATAGAAAAAACACTTTCATTCGTCGTCAATGTTCAATGAAACAAAGTTTTCTATTTTTTCAGTACTTATAGGTGAATATTAATGGGTACGAATTTCGCTGTTTCATAAAACAGAGATTTCATAAAATCTCTTTACATTTGAACATAGTCATGAATATTTCCGGAAGTTAGAATCGAAATATATCGCTGGGTAACTAACAGTAGGATAAGGAACGGTGGAACAACGCTCACGTATTTAACTGACGGGTAAATTTTATCCGACAGTTAGTTACCGAACACTTTACCTATAGGTTGGAACAACCCGCCCTAATGCCTGCAATTGGTTCTCATTTGATTCTCCATAACGCAGAAACATTTGACAATATCATAGATCGAGCTCAGACAATAGAATACGAAATCGAGAAACAAAAGCGAATGCGCGGAACACTCGACATCAGAAACACCGCAAAAGTACATTTCACATAACACAAAAACCCAGAAAAATTTTGCGAACTTCATCAATCACATACACACGACACAAAAGACTGCTTCACAATAAAAAACATGCGCGAAGGCAAAAATTCTTGACGCTCACAAGAAACATCCGACCGATACCGAAATAATTCACGAGACAGATACTCTCAAAACAAAACCAGTAATTCTAGAGGCCAATACAGAAACGACTCAAACGACAGATACCGAAATTACTCAAACGACAAATATAGAAATCATTCGAGAAACCGATTAAACGACAGATACATAAACTATTCAAATGACAGATATTCAAATCGTTCAAATGACAGATATTCAAACGACAGATACTCAAACGACGAATACTGAAATTATTCAAACGACAGACACAGAGATTACTCGAACGACAGACATACCAATTATTCAAACAGAAGTAATTCGAACGACAGACACAAAAACTACTCCCGAGATAAACACAGAGACAATTCCCAAAATCGATACAGAAACAACTCATTTCACCAACACCAAAACGAATATCAAGAACGACCTAATACGGACTCAAATGCCCAGCAACGAAATTCTCAAAGTAATTCACCCGGCAGAAATACCCCGACAAAATCAAGAACGAACAGCACAGAACACATTGATACACTTTTCGAAAAAGTAGACCTAAAAAACTAAGACAACGTCTCGCGGAAAAGTGCGACACGAGACTCATCATCAGAGCACTAAAGACCTTTAACCGCGATCAATTAAAGGAAATCGGAATTAAAATCAAAGAGGCAACGCTGAAATTGGGAATTTCGAAGAATCACAAATCTCCCTCAATAGCATTAAACTCACCTGATTTTACGCACAGAGAAACAAAGTTATTAATCGACACAGGTGCACAAATAAACTCAATCAAACGAAGCGCACTCAATCACAACAAAAATCGACACACGAGAATTCTACGAATTGACAGGTATAACTGACGGCAAAACATACACTCGAGGGAAATGCTCACTCCAAATAAAATCCGTAAAAGCAGAATTTCATGTTGTCACCGAATCATTTCCAATCCAAGAAAACGCGATACTTGGCGACGCATTCTTCAAACAGATCCCAGCCGATATATTATATACACAAGGATGCATAACCTTTCACGGTCATGATATACCATTTTCCGAACGTGAATACATCGGAATCCCACCAAAATCGAAAACAATAATGCACATAAGAATCAAAAACAATGAAATTTCAGAGGGCTATGTCCCACCATACAAAACCAAAGAAGGTATTTGTTACGGTGGCGCATTAGTAAAAAATAATAACGGAATTGCTTACCTACAAGTAGTCAACCGTCATCCAAAACCAATCGAATTGGAAATTCCTACAATAGAATTGCAACCAATTGAGATAATTTCAAACACACCATTTAAACTCGAAACCGAGATTTGTAACAATCCTCAAACCAATAACGCATCAATTCATACAACCAATGTATCCAAAAATAACACAGAACGACCACAAAACCTTAAATCATTGCTTCATTTAGACCACTTCAATAACGAAGAGAAAGAACATATTTTTCAACTAGTTTCCGAATACCCAGAACTCTTTTTCCTACCCAACGACGAACTTGGTCACACAACAATAACACAACATAAAATTCCCACGACAGACAACAAACCTATTAACACAAAACAATACCGATTTCCACCTGTACACAAAAAAGAGATCCAAACGCAAGTTAATAATTTATTGGAGAAAAACATCATCCAACCTTCCCTCTCACCCTATAACTCACCAGTTTGGGTCGTATCCAAAAAGGCAGACTCACAGGGCAAAAAGAGATGGCGAATGGTTATCGATTTTCGCAAATTAAACGCGGAAACAATATCCATTACCGAGTATCGTAGATATTCTGGACCAATTGGGCAAAGCGCGATACTTCTCCATTTTTGACTTAGCGTCCGGCTTCCATCAAATCGAAATGGATCCCGACCACAAACAAAAAACCGCATTTTCAACGGCAAACGGACATTTTGAGTTCAACCGTATGCCATTTGGGATGAAAAATGCGCCCGCAACATTCCAACGATTGATGGATGTCGTATTATCAGGACTCCAGGGTAATGACCTCCCACACAGCACAGAAATAATGCAAGAATGTTGCTGCAATAATTTATTGACAACATTGCAGTATTGCTGAAATGTTGTGCATTATTGCTGCAATATTGCTATAACATTGCCGCAATGTCAAAATGTCCCCTTGCTGCAATATTATAATAAAATATTGCGACAATATTTCTCTAAAATACTCTAAAAACATTGACACAACACAGAAATATTGCAACAATATTGTGAACTATTATAGCAATATTGTGGCAACATTGCAGTAATATCTGTATTCCCACTTGCTGCAATATTACGATAAAATATTGTCGCAATATTTTCACAATATTTAATTAAAGCAGCACCAAATTTTGTAAAATATTCCATATATTAACAGTTTAAGTGTAATATTTTTTACATATGATAGACAAAAATATAGGAAAGATATAGATAAGGTATGAATTTTCCATCATTATATTTAAAGTATATGTTTTATGCTCAATAGGGCGTTCTACTAATCGGATTCCACGGCATTTTTTTCTTCCCAACGAGTTTTCCGAATTTTCGCCTGTGCCAACCATAATCCTAATTGCTTCGCAATTTGGTCGTCCGTGATATTGCCGGGATGGTGTTCGCGAACCGATTCTAAACGAAAAAAAGATATTATAAAAATTAATTGTTATGTGTATCTGTTTATATATATATATATATATATATATATATATATATATATTTATCTTTTCTATACGTACGAGTAAGAATTCTCCACAACGTGAGGTTCTTGAAAGCTTCTTTGCCCTTATGACCTAGAACGCTATATTTTACTGTCACGTCATCCGTAAGTAGCTTTTTCATCATCGCGCCTATAGAGCGATTTAGATCTGAACCGCCAACTCTTTTGACAATTAGCACCTAATTTTTGAACATATACCAAAACAATGGACACTCACAAACCATCATTTTCAATAGCATTTTCAACAATACGTGGAGGAAAAGAAAACTATATCTTATATCTAATTTTCGCTAGACCCACCAACAAAATATCAAAAACCTATTTTAAAATTAATACAAACAGTAGAAGAATAGAATGCCTCATCCTGCAAATCTCTTTCAAAGATGCCAAGAGCCTCTTCACTGGCTAACGGTAAAGCTTTTTCTACGGTAGCATACAAATCGGGATCTTGGACATTACCACTGCGACCTTCTAAAGCAATCATTCGCCCAGCCAGATCATCCAGTTTTTGATTGAGCAGCAAGAAATTTGTTTTTTGTCGTTGGAAAATTCGGAGACAAATGTTTAAAAAATATATGGTCAATGGAATTGAATTATAATTATCTCAACGTAAATGATAATGTAATAATACCTCGAAGCTCCATCCATTTGTCAGTATCCTCTGGCTCTGATTGCGAAGAAATATCAGACGTTGAGGTGGTGTGTAAAAGGTTCATCTGAACTGCAGTGCTTTTCACTTGGGGAATAATTGGAGCAACGGATGGCGACGCTCGCATGTCTGTTTCGACTAAAAAAATATAATGTGTACATAACATCGTATAATAATTTTGCAAAGTTGACAAGTGAAGTTACAGATTTTCACATTATTATCATTACCATTTAGAAAATAGTTATTTCAGTGATATGGAATGTAAAAAAGTAAAAATTTGTGTGAAAATGTTACAAAGATAATAATACAAAGAAGATAAAATAATAATTTATCAGCAGAGACCGACGAACTACTTACCGAAGTTTTGATTACACACTCTTGGTGGACGATATTGTTTGCCAGTATTTTTCAACGGAAATACAGGGTATTTTGTCAGCATCTTTGATTTTTTAGTTTCTTCATGTAAAATAGTCTCTTTTCCGACATTTTCTTCTTCTTCATCGGTCGACCACTTTCTTTTGGCGTTGAGACGTCGTATTTCTTTCTTTTTCTGCAAATCACTCGATTCATTTGCTTCATCGTCGACTTCTGTGTCATCGAGATTGGAAGTATCTTCAGCTTGAAAACATTTTTTTCTAGCTTCGTTATAAGAATCTGAAAAAAATTACTTTGGTCTATTCACAGTATAAACTCACGTATAAATATTTAAATTATTCGATGTGAGTGTAAGTGAAATGACGATGAGCTTTTTTTATAAACTGTACTTGTTAATAGCCTATATTTCTCTCTGTTAAAGTATAGTAGGAAATACATACCACATTCCGCAAATTTTCTGACGATGGATACGGTGGGCCATTCGGTACCTTTCCGCGGCATGGCACGATTTTTAATGGCTTTGGTTAAATCCCATTGACTTTTCAGATGTTCTGGCCAGATGCATAATCCTGCATCCGTATCTTTTATCCAAATTGTCGGAACAACGCTCAATCCCTCTTTGAATTCGACCACTGTGTATTTCGCCATATTTTCTGAACAATTAATGGAGTTGTTACGTACGGGTTTCCGTCGTAATATATGTATTAGTTTGTATTTGTTTATAGTCGAGCGTCAGGTACTCGACTTGTGGGTTCTTGTCAGTGTTAAAGCGGTGTTACGCACCTCACCTGGTTTTGTTGTTGGTGTATGAGTGTGTGTGTGTCGCCCTGTCGTCGTCGGCAGATTCCTGCGAAGGTCGGTGGTGGCGGCGGCCTTGGGTGTAAAGATAACACACACGATTCCACTCAAGATCTTTTATTTAGTATTTTCACAGGTTTGATCATGTGGTTTACACTGGCGCGCGTGTGTGCGGCACTACCACTACGATCTCGGGTTTTGGCTGAGTCGGCAAAAGGGGCGAGCGTTCGCAACGTGATCGCCTCGCTCGACTCTAGCACTATCAGTTTAAATAAGAGTAGTAATTTGATTGTGATTTTATGACTCGCAATGTTTTGACGCGTAATGCCGCTCGGGTAATTGACGCGGTACAATAATATTACAAGGGGCGCGAAGTGCCGTTATGGTTAACTTGCGCGCAAAGAGTTCTAAAACGAGTTGTTCGGTCTTCCGCACTCGCTGTTACACTCGCGAGACTCTAAGTACGCGAGATGTACTTGCCCTCAGGTATGAGTACACCGATCGTTCGATACGTCTGTTAAGCCGAAGGTGTCGATTTAGACTGATGATTAATTAGTCGATCGGAATGCTCATTACCGTATGGCGAGGGTGTTGGAAGAGTCTCGCGGGGGCAACAGGAGGTATCGGATTTCCTATTGAGAATTCGATTGGTTCTTGCGAGCATTCTCGGAAATGTATAGATTGCTGATTGAGCAGCGCGTGGAGGTTGGAAATTTCCATCGCGGGTCGATGAATTCAGGTAAAGTGATGACACTGCGTTGCGTGCATCGAAAGGATCGTTCGGTGTGGTTGTTGCCAAGCTGACCGGTCCGTAACAGAATAAATCATACCGAAAAATGTTGAAAAATATCAGTACAAGAAAACAGGAAAAAAAGGCTAATAGAATGAAAATAGAAAAATGTACGGATGTAAAATTTGTACAGTAAAAACGTGAAATTTTGTATTACTAAACTGAACGGTTTGAAATTACAATCCACCTGAATTCGCTGTATGTATAATAGGAAAAAGTACAAAATAATTGTCATTTGGGATTCCCCCATGCCTTGCACATTATGTCTTTAACATTCCAGTAATCTTGCTTAAAACCGTTTTCAGTGACTACGTGAATATTTAGTTCCTGCGAACAGCATGGTGACGTATATAAATTTCCAACAGAGTTCAGTATCCTGCCTATCATGTAAATATTACCGTCGACCGTTTTAACAATATTTTCAGTGTAAACGCATTTACCATTTTTTAAAATACAAAAGCAATCATTGGCAGTGTTACATCGAATATTCAGAGGATGAGCATTATAATCTTTATATTGTTCTATTATAGCCAAGCTATCAATTATCGGCCCGTCAGCATATTTTTTTGAAAAAGGAACTTCTACTTCATTATGCGTCTCATTGTCCATATTCAATTCAATTTCTTTATATCGGTTCCACAACTGTTGCAACGGCTTTTCACTTTTTCTGAGCTGTCGTTTTACAGAGGCAAAATAGTTTTCAAAACGGAAAGCACTAAATGAATCTAACGATCCGTACACTCTAACATCATTGCAAAGGTGTAATAGATTGTGGACGTTGTGTGAAATGAAATGCTTGCCGCACAAAGTTTCGAATGAGTTTACGAAATGAATTAACAAAGCTTCAGCGTATGAAACGTAATTCGGAACTTTGCTCATACTAGGGCTGATTAGTATTGTTATAGCGACGTGCAGAGACAAAAAATGGCGATAAACATCAGCTGTAAGAAATCCTTTAAGTACTATTGGACCCGTGTACAGTAAAAAGGTTCGGAATTCAATGGCTTTCCATTGTCTGTACTCGGAGAGAGGTCGAGGTCTGCGACCAAAATCACGTGGTATTTTTTTTTGCAATTTTTTCAACATTTTGGAAATACACCCTATATATCTTCCCCGTAATCGCACAGATAGTGGGCCTACTTCGAGCCACAACCCAATTAATTTTTTCACCACGCCTAAATAGACTAGATGCATGTAATCTAGCGGTACATTGCCAATTAGATTCAACCCAGGTATTTCTGTTAAAATACTCCTGGTGGTTTGATAATCGTCATATAACATGTTCCTAAATTCTTCATCGCTTCTTAAAAAGATGTTGGGCTCTACCGAATGTGGAAAACATGTTCTATTTTTGAGGCGGATTCCTTCAATTTTGCACTTTGAGCAGCTATTAAATCCTGCGTGACCTTTTGTGCCCAAAACGAACGATTTCGCTGGCGTGTCGCAAACTAATGCATACAGGCGAATCGCTATGCTTCTATTATTATATTGATAACTATTCTGGATAAGTTCTGCCAATTCATTAGCGAATTCACGCAAAAATACTTCGGAGTTTTCGGGTTTCGTGTTCCCGAAGCACCGATAATATACACATTAGTATTTTCCGAACTGGAACACAATATTGGCCACAGCGATGCTCTAGAGGATTTTGACAAAGGTAAGCCATCGATATTTACTAATAAGTTAATATGCTCCGATGCAGCAGGAAGAACTCGCAACATTTGCTCTAAGGCTGCTTTTAAGCCAAAGTGGCAATATTGACCATCTCCGACATTAACAACATCACACGATCGAGGGGTTTTTATGAGCGTTCTGATATCCTTAGGGAAATCACAATTCGTAAATGTTCGCAGTCCTGTTAACAATTTATTACAAGTAGCTTGTGGCGTATTTGTTGCTACTGCCCAATGAGCAATAAATTTTTTAAACCGATCATTTTCTGACTTCTCATCACTTGCTGCCACAACTGGACTAACACTATTGACCGACTGTAACATTTCATTTTCAGAATTATTGTTACTATCAATATTTTCAAACGCATCTGGAAAAAATATTTTGTCTCCACTATTTTCAGTATCTCTTTCAATATTAACCGGACTATGGTTAACTTTCGAGACTTCGGGACATTGACGTAAACAATGTGCAACCATATTCTGTGCTCGATTAGATTCACGATATCTTTGGCTGCAAATCTCTTCTAATGTTTCAAACGTATCTTGAGCTGCCAATCGTCGCAGATGTCGTCTTGATACCGATGTTTGTTTTTTCTTCCGCACATTTTCACTCATGCTCTAACGAATTGAGTAAAACAAGGAGAAAGGCGGATTATTCTTATAGGTAAAAAGATGTGCCGAACGATTATAAAATATCCAAAAAGAAAATTCAAATATTCATTAATACATTAGTACTTGATATTTTTGTATTTGAATATTTGTGATTTTTATATTAAAAAAATTTAGAATTCTAAAAGATAGATGGATTTCTAAAGACGATTAGAATATTCAACGTTATATACTTGCTCGGAAACTGCTCGGAGAGACTTTTGTCCTGTTGGGTCCAGTAACAATAACTTCGTTGGCACAGAATATCCTTTGGCAATCTTTTCCCCGCGTTAATGAGTGAGAACGCATATGTAAAACCGTTCTGCAAAATTTATAATTTTCGTTAAATCCACGTTCCGCACACGTTTTCATTCATGTTATTTTATTCGCCTAATTTATAATAAAACACACGCATTTCCACAAATTTCGTATTTTAAATATAATCAATCATCATTATAGAAAACACTCTTTAGGCGCACTCTAAAGTCAATTTTTTTAATGCAGCATATCTGTAAAATGCGTGTGTACATACATTTTTCGTTTGGGTTCTTTGAGGTTAGGTGAGAAAAGCGCCGAACGTTTATAAATTAAACATCGGGAACATTGTTCAGGGAACTTATTATTTGTCTATTTGTATATTTAATGTATTTTGTTAGACTTATTTATTGTATATTCATACGAATCGAGCTGGATACTCACTCAGATATCGTTATCGTCGTATGTACTGTGGCTTTCCTCCTCTATCTGTCTGGCCGGTAATGTATGAAGTCACAAATACCCGCGGTGTCTAGGCGGCGTAATAAGCGCACACACCACAGACGCACACACACGCACAGTGGGTATATATACCGGCCGTTTTTATTTTTCGAATTCAACGATTTTTATTTTACTAAAAACATATTAAATTCCTTCCTACACTTAATAAGAACAAAATTGGTAATTTCAGGCAACTTCCCACACAGCACAGAATATTGCAGCAATGTTGCTAGAATCTTTCAATATTGCATGTTGCCATGCAATATTGCTGCAATGTTGATAGAATCTTGGTCAGAAAATATTGCAGGCTAATATTGTCACAATATGGTGACAATATTGAAGGTTTGACAAAAAAAAGAATTAAAGATATAATGGACTTTATTTGTACGAGTTGCCTGAAATTACCAATTTTGTTCTTATTAAGTGTAGGAAGGAATTTAATATGTTTTTAGTAAAATAAAAATCGTTGAATTTAAAAAATAAAAACGATTAGTCCGATTAGTAGAACGCCCTATTGAGCATAACATATATTTTAAATATAATGATGGAAAATTCATACCTTATCTATATCTTTCCTATATTTTTGTCTATCACATGTAACAAATATTACACTTAAACTGTTAATATATGGAATATTTTACAAAATTTGGTGCTGCTTTAATTAAATATTGTGAAAATATTGCGACAATATTTTATCGTAATATTGCAGCAAGTGGGAATTCAGATATTACTGCAATGTTGCCACAATATTGCTATAATAGTTCACAATATTACTGCAATATTGTTGCAATATTTCTGTGTTGTGTCAATGTTTTTAGAGTATTTTAGAGAAATATTGTCGCAATATTGTATTGTAATATTGCAGCAAGGGGACATTTTGACATTGCGGCAATGTTATAGCAATATTGCAGCAATAATGCACAACATTTCAGCAATACTGCAATGTTGTCAATAAATTATTGCAGCAACATTCTTGCAATATTTCTGTGCTGTGTGGGTTGTACAAATAAAGTCCATTATATCTTTAATTCTTTTTTTTGTCAAACCTTCAATATTGTCACCATATTGTGACAATATTAGCCTGCAATATTTTCTGACCAAGATTCTATCAACATTGCAGCAATATTACACGGCAACATGCAATATTGAAAGATTCTAGCAACATTGCTGCAATATTCTGTGCTGTGTGGGCTGTTCGTATACCTGGACGACATTGTCATTTACGCTAACACTCACGAGGAACATGCGACAAAATTCCGGCGATTAGCGAAACGCCTAACCGAAGCAGGTCTAACCTTGCAAACCGATAAATGTAAATTTTTGCGAACAGAAGTCACATATTTAGGACACACAATTACGGAAGAAGGCGTAAAACCCAACAACACAATGGTAAAATCCATAACAGAATTCACACCACCAACTGATAAAAAAAAGCATAAAACAATTCACAGCACTTGCAGGTTATTATAGACGTTTCATTAGAGACTTCGCAAAAATCGCAGCACCACTAACAAAACAATTGAAAAAAGATGTGAAATTCCAATGGACAGACGAATGCCAAAAAGCATTCGAATTACTCAAAAACAAAATTATAGAACGTCCAATTTTGCGTTATCCCGATTTTGAAAAACCATTCACACTTACCACAGACGCTTCAGACTACGCAATAGGCGCAGTCCTAAGTTAGGAATATAATAAATTCAACCACCCTGTAGCATTCTATTCAAAAACACTCTCGAAACCACAACAAGCATACGACACAATGAGAAAAGAACTGTTAGTAGTAGTCTTCGCAGTAGAACATTTTCGGCCGTATCTATACGGTAGACAATTCACATTGATTACAGATAATAGAGCTTTAACATATTTAAATAACAAATCCGACGTGCCACAGCAGCTTCAGCGCTGGCAAATGACCCTCAACGATTACGATTTTAAAATACAACACCAACCTGGAAAATTAAACCATGTCGCAGATGCACTATCCAGAAACCCCATTGCCGTTATGCCTATCAGACAAAGAGACAGTTCTTCAAAAGAAGAAAACACTCCAAAAAGACCGAAACACTCACACCAGCCAAACACACGACAACGCTCTGATTCAGACGAAGAATCAGGCAACCCATCACCCAAAAAGAAACAACAAGACGGACAGAAAACAGAAAGTGAAAACGAACACGAAAACAACACACAATCTAAATCAGACCCAAAAATCGACGATGAATCTCCACAAACAGAAGAGGAAACAAATATAGGAAAAGATAGCACAGACGTCATCACAGAAACAGAAGCAACGGAGGAGGAACTCACAAAAAATATAACGACCCGGAAACGCACAAGGAACAATACGACAAAGGAAGCAAAGACGAAAAACAGGCGCAAACGACCAAGGACACGAGATGAAGCAACAACGGAAAAATATAACAAAAACAAGAAAAAGATTAACAAATCGAATGAAGAGAATGAAGAACAAAATGCACAACGGCAAGTGCAGCCGCACTCTAACGAGGAAAAAATTAATGAATCAAATGAAGAAAATGAAAAACGAAACGTACAAGCGCAGATGCAACCGAACTTTAACAAGAAAAAGATTAACGAATCAAATGAAGAAAATAAGGAACGAAATGCACAGACGCAAGCGCAACCGAACTTCACCAGGGAAGAAATTAACGCCTCAAAGGAAGAGAATCAACAGCGAAATGCACAGCCGCAAGTGCAGCCGAATTTTAGATCACCATCACCACCACGAACGTTCATAAAGAAGCCAAAACGTATCACGAACATAGGCCCATACTCACCGGAAATGACATCCGAATACTTCGATTCGTTAGCAGAGTCACCTTCAAATAACAACGACGAAGTAAATCTATCTCCTGAAGGAAATATCGGAAATAACATAAACCTTCCAGTAGAAGTACCACAGTTGCTCAACACACAAGCAACAATCGAGCCAACATTTCGATCACCAACCGAAAATGTTGAACGAGTCACGAGGCAAACCTCTACACAAGCAGAGCCAAACAGCAATTCATCAAAAACAATATCAGACGAAAATAGCTCAAGTGGAAACAACGTAACAGAGGCCGACAGTGATACTCCATTTGTACCATCACAGTACTACAGAAAGAAAATGACACACAGAGAATCTCGCCCCGCAACTAGAAGGACAGAAATAACGGAGGATGTAACAAACAAAAACACAATTGTCACCACACAAAAAAATATCCTAGCACGAAAAGACAATATCGCATACTTCCTATGAGCAGACTGTACAATGAATACGATGATATCAGAAATCGCTAAAGCACTTACTACAGCTTTAATAACAACATTTCGTGCTCCTCGAGCGATACTGTCCGACCAAGGAAGAAACTTTATGTCTGACACATTCAAACAATTCGCTGAACTTTTTCAAATTCGACAATAGAAAACAACAGCGTACCATCCTCAATCAAATGGCGCATTAGAACGATATCATCACAGCCTCACTGAATTCCTAAAACATTTCACTGACGACAATCGCAATTGGGACGAACTCCTTACACTCGCAACATTTTCTCACAACACAAGCACACACGAAAGCAGCGGATTCACATCATACGAACTCGTCTTCGGAAGAACAGCTCGTACACCTTCAGAATTTCCACCTCCAGAAACAACAATAGCATATGACGACTACATGACAAACCTCACGAACAACGTAAAAAAGACACGACAAGTTGCATGGGAAAAACAAATCAAATTTAAAGAAAGAACAAAACGATATTACGATAAAAGAGTAACATAACCGAAATACGAAAAAGGACAACTAGTATTCCTCATAAAGGAACCAAGAAAAGGAAAACTCGACCCCCATTATGTAAGACCATTTAAAATCTTAGAAGTATTAGATAAACATAATGTTAAGTTAGAAATTAAGGACGATAAAACGAAAATAGTACACATAGACAAAATAAAAATGGCACATGTTACAGATGCCACCCTGCTTAAAATGTCCGATTGAATCTTATCAACTAACATAGGAATAATGTATAATACTCATGATATCCTTTCTGACCTATCTGAGTCCCTCTTGGTGGTGCATAAACGTTGGTTCGTTTCAAATGTAAACCAATGCTTTGTGTTATAAATGTGAACATCGGCATTGCTATTTTATGACTTTTAATAATTTTCTATTGCAGCATTTATCTGAATAAGAAACATATTCTAGGCATTCTTTGTTTTTATATGATTTGTCAGTCATTACTGGTACCAATGGAATTCTTTCGTGTTGCTCTCATTGCAGGACATGATTCTATCGTTTTCATCACTAGATCTTTTATTCATTATTCAAATAATACACATACGATTATGTTCCTAAAATTTCCTATGCACTGTGGAAGATTCAAAGTAAATCATATTTCGTACTTACAGCTCGAATCATATCCTATATGAAAAATTAGGTTTCATTAGAACGATCTGAAAGGAACGATATTTATTTTTATGACTTATTTTCCATTCGACGTAACGATACTATTCTTTCGTTCATGTCTCATAACATAAGATGATCTTACAACATCTATACTATAACCGAAGCTGAAATTATTTCGAATAATACATATACGACGATAATTGTATCTTTTTCTTCATGAAAAATACCATTCGTAGTCTAATTTTTTAAATGTGAAGCTCGTCATTGCTATTTTATGAATTTTAACAGATTTCTATGCGATACGTTGATCTCTATCGTATCTCCAGCATATCGTTAGCCATGGTTTACTCTTATAAGATTTCTTTGTCATTGCGGGTATGAATGGAATTCTATCGTTTATGTATCATGTAATTTTTTTTGTTTCTCCAAAAATAGAAATACGATTATAGTGCTAGAATTCCCCACTTACTGTGGATGAATCAATTTGGATCATATTCCGTACCAACAACTCGAATCGTATTCTATATGAAAAATGAAGTTTCACAAAACCGATCTGATTCCAACCATATTAATTAGTATGATTCGTATTCCATTCGCCGTGACAATACTATTCTTTCGTATGTGTCTCATTAAACAGCCTGATCTTATAAAATCTATTCTATAATCTAACCGGAAATTTTTTCAAATTGTACATGTACGGCGATGGTGGTAACTTTTTTTTCAGAAAAAAAACCATTCGTTATCTAATTTTTTCAATGTAAAGTTCGTCATTTCCACTTTATGCATTTTAATAGATTTCTATGCTATAGATTGATTTCTATCGGATGCATATATCGTAGCCATCGTTTAGTTTTATAGGTTTTTTCAGTCATTGCTGGTACAAATGAAATTCTTTCGTCTTCTCATCTCATTGTAGGACATGGCTATTAGGGTTCAAATTGTCAACAAGTTTCGTTTTATTTTAATTAGCATCTGACAATTTATTGAATTTCAAATACGTTTGGCGGTATACATACGTAGGACTGTTCGAAAACATTTGCTATAATGACTTTGCATTTTACATGAGTAATACATTCAAGTTTAGGACATTCTTCATATCCGCCGATTCGCAACAAAAGCGGTATTTGTAGCTCCTGCTCTTCAAATTGAGTTGTAAGGAGCTTTACATATGGTAGTTCTATCGCGTAGGGGCGTATTCTGTAGGGGCAACCGGGGGGGCCCAAACAAAAAGTAGAAAAACATTATTATTGTATCCATAACACATATTTATATGTTCATTTACTCATTACAAGTATTTTATCAAGTAACGTTGTTTATTATAAGATTTTTCTAGTTTGGGGAACTTTATGCGTGATACTGACCTGCTGAAAATTTGGCAACATCGCATCGTAGCTTTGCATTTGTTATGTTGTACAAAAATGAGTGAAGACGATGAACGCATGGAAAAAGTGCAAAAGTTTAACGTTCACAATGAACGTGGAAAAAAACGTGGACAATTTATGTGTATAAAAAAAAAACAGGCCCGAGAAAGTTTAATCACGGCGTGTGCAAAAAGTCGTGAGCAGAAAAAAGTCGGGTTATCTGGCGAGACCGATAACCAAGAAATTTCATGCGTGGATGGTAGACGAATTGTTGAGCCGGCCCATTTGGCAGAACAATTATGGTGTCAGAATTGTGATATCGCCTTGTCATTAAAATTCATGGTTGGTGAACAAAAATATGGACTTGCCTCGGTATTACGCGTCAAGTGTTACATGTGTAATGCAGTGATTTTTGTTTCAACGAACAAACGTCACCAGATGGCAAAGCTATTCGATGTCAACTGCAAACTTGCGATAGGTATGACTTAATTAAAATGATGTTTTCTTACGATAAATTACTTGCGATTGAATCTATTATAAAATTTGTTATAGGAATGATTGACGCAGGACTAGGAGAAGCGGACATAAACACTCTGTTATCAGCATGCAACATTCCTACAATTTCACCGTCAACGATGAAACGGTATGAAAGATTTATTAGTTCCGGAATAGAGCAAGTGGCTGAAGAAAGTTTTGTTAACGCGATACGTCTAGAAAAATCGCTGACGCTAGAGAAGATAATGCAAGACGGCGCGGCGTGAGATTTCATTTATATATAGTTATTTTGTGTTTTGTGCCGTAATTGTATATAAATTTTATGTCGTAGTATAAAACATTTAGTCGCAGTATACAGATAATTTATAATTGTATCCATAGATAATTTGTTTATAATTCCTAATGTATATAGGAATAGCGACAACACCCGTACCGAACTAATTGGGAGCATTGATGCTGCATGGTTCAAGCGAGGAACAGGGCTGTCCTATAACAGTCTGGAAGGTATATCCATACGCAAGAAATAAAAAAAAAGTATTTTCATTGATAAGGATTTATGAATATTACATATATGATATTTTTCTTTAAAATTTATAGGATATGCATCAATTTGTGGCCATCATTCGGGAAAAGTTATGAGTGTAGCAACCCGATGTAAAAGCTGCAGATTCTGTACCCAAGGACACCCACAAGAGAGTCACCGATGTGCTTTAAATTGGAAAAAAAGTTCTAAGTCAATGGAACCGGATATGGGAGTCGAGCTGATCGTGAATAACCCTCTACTCGAAAAAGAAAATGCACAAATGAACGTTATTGTCGGAGATAACGATTCAGCAACGATGGCAGCTATCAAAAATCAATGCAGCAGACCCATCGAAAAGTGGTGTGATTATAATCATATAAAAAAATCGTTGGTCAAAGGCCTGTACGAGTTAAAAGTCACGGCTTCCGTGAGGAAATATTTGAGTCATGCATTCTCTTGTGCAATTCAAAAAAACAAAAATGATGTGGAGGGCACGGAGCGTGCTATAAATAATATAGTGTCTCATACTTATGGGGAGCACGAAAATTGTGGGGAATGGTGCAATGCACAAGAATTGAAAACAAATTATCGCCACAAATGACTTCCGCGTGGGAAGCCATTGACAGATTTAGCCCTTCGGGAAAAACTGATTAAATTGTTTTCGCGCTACTCTCGCAATGCCTCCAGAATAGCGCCGTGTGGTTCAACTCAAAAAAACGAATCGTTTAACGCTGTTGCAACTCGAAAGCATCAAAAGTCACGATGTTATGCTCAATCAGAGAGCCACAAAACTCGAGTAGAATCCGCTGCAGCTCAAGTAAATTGCGGCACCCAATACATCATTGACGTAAATAAAAAAATGATGTTATCGCCCGGAAAACAAACTCAAAAGTATCGTTCAGCTAAAGATCGAAAAAGGCATATCCAATTAGAAAGATCCAAAACCACGCATGTTAAAAGACGGCGGCTTTTCATGAAAGAGAAATGGAGTCAAGCGAAGTTGACACAACGTGAAGGAATCACCTATGAAGCAGATTGTGATTTAAAGAATATTGGGGCGATGATATCCCATGAGAGACGATTTACAGGTATAGTTGACTGTTATAAAACAAAATTTTCTCGAATAGTATGTACAAATTGTGTTTTTTTGTTTGTAGATCTTTCCTTCGTGGGTGATATAAGTACCGTTCCAATCCTTTTCTTCGATCTCGAAACAACAGATTTGTCAAATTCAGCCGAGATTTGTCAGGTACAAAAATTATTAAATATTAAAATTATTAATTATGGATTACTGAAATAATAGATATACGTTTATATTAACGAAAAATAATTTTCAGATTGCCGCGTGTTATAAAAACTTATCTTCGTTCGAACAGTATATCATGCCTTCCAAACGAATATCTCAAAGAGCTGCCAACATCACTGGACTACGAATTGACGATTCCGACGGCACTAAAAAAATGTATCGGAATGACACTGCTCTTGATTTTCTTTCCCTGCCTGAGGCGATACAAAGCTTCTTAAATTACGTTCAACAAGAACATCGCCAAGTAGTCCTTGCAGCTCACAACTGTTTTCGGTATGTTATTTAATTTGTTTTATTTATTATTTTCCCGTATTCTTTAAGTAAACAATAATATATTTGTCTCATGTTTTCAGATTTGATGCTAACGTAATAATACGTCAAACGAAGAAATACGGTATTTTCGATCAATTTGCATCAGTCGTCATCGGTTTCGTTGACACTCTCAAAGTTCTGAAGGACGCGTTACCAGAACGAGTTCAAGAAAAGAAGAGTTTCAAGTTGACAAGTTTAGTGTCTGATATTCTCGGACCCGATGAACCTTTTGATGCTCACAATGCTACTGATGACGTAAAGATATTGGCAAAACTCCTGGAAAAAATCGGCTGTAATGACGCATTTATTCGGCGTCATGCTATTACCTGCATCGAATATTTAAACTCTATGCCCGAAATAGTAGCCGATGCGATCGCAACATTGCAACCTATGGACACCATTTCATTGAATATGAAAAGAAAAATTGCAAAAGCCGGCATCTCATTTGGAGAATTAAAAGAAATTTTCGAACAGCACGGAGAGAATGGAATTCGTGTCGCCCTGAGAGAGGATATAAGAGGAAAACCACGAGTTACGAACAATAAACATATTATTGAAAAAATTGTTAACAAATTAAGGCTGTTGTGTTGCAATAAATCGCACTGATAGCATACTATTGTGTTCGAATGAGTTGCAATGCAAATAAAATGTACAAAAAATGTATATGATACAATAAATTATATCCAGAAAATGTTTCAACTATTTTTTTTAAATGCCTGTTTCGTCTTGAGGGTGAAATTAATGGTAGTTAATAAATAATGCATTTTTCAATTGAAAGTTAATATTGAATAAAAAATTCTAAAAAATTGCTTATGCCATCTAACTTACCGACTGAAAATGTAAGGATTATTTTTGCAATCTGCAAAATTGGTTAATAATTATATAAAAAAATGAAAATGCAAAAAAATAATAAGATCGAACGATATTTCTAGGCCTTATTGACTGTCTTATACGGCTTGTTCATATCCATCAAGTTTTAGCGGCGTTGCCAAATGTTCGAGATAAAGATGGTGGTCGACGACTTATAGGAAAATTTTCAGTTCGCGACACTTTAAAGTATTTTTTCTCATCAGAAAGCTCGGCATGGTGCCCTTAATTTAAGTAATTTTTGCGTAATTGTTATCAATGAACAAAATAAGAGGTTTTTTGTTAGAATCTGCAGTCTTTAAGAATATAAAAAATTGAAATAACCGTATCGTAGTGCCACTTTGGGGTACCTTTACGTGTTAAAAAGCACATTTTCAAATTAATTTTTCTCGTTAATAACATCGGCGACCACCCTCGATTTTTTTAAAAATAAATCGGGCATCACTTTATTTATTGAAATGCTGAATTTCAAATTTTTCTGCAGTAGTGCGCCTAGCGGGAGAACTACCTTAATATAACAAGAGTAGTATAGCGGCCACTATGGCGACCCCCACTCCTTTTCCCCCACTCCGCGGTCGCCGAGTTCGCCGTGAGCTCGAGCGGTCGCGGATGCGGGGGGAGAGGTGCGCGGGGGGAGGAGGGGGGGATGGAGGGTGTCGGCATAGTGGCGCGCTGTTTTTTATTTGAATAATTAAATCTAGGACTTACCGGTCGCTCCGCACCCCCGCTGTCGCATCCCTCGCCGTTCCAGCATACACGCACACACACACACACACACACACACACACACACACACACACACACACGCACTACATACTATGGAATCCATCATCCTCTTGCTCTTCTTCTTCTTCCATTTCAAAATTTTCATTTCCCTCCAAACAATCCAATGCCACGTCCCGTCCGTTTACATCGTGTAAACGGACGGTTATTTCCTCGCCATACACCGCACTAGCTGTCACAACGCGAGCCGCCATATACAAATAAAAGTCTTCTGCATGGTGGCTATAGTTCAAATGGTTTAAACCATACACACTGCAGGAAATGTTTATAATAGGGGCTAGCTCGAAGTGTGTATGGAGGTAATAAATGTTGACGAGCTCTACGAATTCTTCGCGAGCCCCGTCAACAAGTTCGACATTACAATACCCGTCCCAGGAGGTGTGACGGATTATTCCTCGGTACACGCACGCCCCCACGATTACCGCACAAAACATATCCTCCGCGATATGATCCAATGCGACACGCGTACCAGAAGCACTTATAATATAATATCTATTGAGATACTCGCGGAGGGCCTGGTACACCCGAGCCATTATAGGCGTACGAATGTATACATCGTCGAAGTCTTTAAACTCCACCATTTCACACTCGAAGTGAGGCGGAATGGAAGGTATATCCCACAACTCGTACATGATAATGTTTTTTAAAACTGACTCGTCGCGATGTTGAATAAGAACTGAGCTCTATTGACTGATGAGAACTTTCAGCACCTCGTTACAGTACCCCCCCCCCCCCCCCCCCCCCGTCCACACCCTTTACCGCTGGACCGTGATGAGATTTCTCACGACATTTTTGCAAACGTATACGTCTCATCATCGCAAGGAATGCACACCTGCATCCGTCACGTACCTATGGTGTATCTTGTTTATATCAACACAAAACTGAAACGAGGGTTTTCGTAGAATATGTACCGCAGTGAGGAATGCACACCTGGGCTCATCACGTACTTACGATTCAGCATTTTTACATATATATATATATATATATATATATATATAATTACTAGTGTATGTTTAAAATAGTGAACAATAGCACTCACACATAGTAACATTATTTATTTGAATAGTCTAATATATATATATATATTGTGACGTTGTACGTCACAGCCTCCCCTGCCGCCGGCTCACCCACGAAGTCGCCGTCCCACACCTGTAACAGGAAAACAAGATAAGTATAAAAAGTTACGCAATATAGAATAGAAAACCGGTGCAAACACTCACCGGCGACAAGTCAGTCACCGCGACTGACCCCGCCAGACCATCATCATCGCCATCACCATCACCGTCACCGTCGTCTGGCCCTGGAAAAAGAAAAAGAAGAAGAAAACCGAGGAATGAACGAGACGAAATCGAAAGGCTACTCACCGGACTGACCCGCCAGCCACCGTATCGTCGTCGTCGTCATCGTCGCCGTCGTCGTCGTCGTCCCCACCGTCGTCGTCGTCGTCGTCGTCGTCGTCGTCGTCGTCGTCGTCGTCCTCGTCCCCGTTGGATCATCGTCGTCGTCGCCGACATCGTCGTCGTCGACGTCGACCAGGACCGGCCCAAATAACCTAGAAAGAAAAAGGAAGAGATTACCGACAAGAAAATAAGGAATAAATTAATGAAAAAGTACTCACCTGGACCGACCCGAGGACCATCCCCATCGCCACTCACCCGGCTACTCATCCCGAGGACCACAAATTAATAATTGTCGCCCGACAATTAACAAAAATGACGAAAATCACTCATCACTCACTCGCACAATACCCGACGCCTGACCACCTGTCAGAACACATGCACCCGTCCGTCCCCGCACCCCGGCCATCCATCGGCCGTGCGGCGACAGAGGGACGAAGATGGCAGCAGCGTACGGCGATTACCCTACCCTACCTTATTACCCGAATCGTAAATTCCCGTTCGCAAATTTTTCCCATACTTACCGACCGACCTAATTACCTCCTGTTCCCCAATAGATCCCGCTCGCGACAGTCCTAAAATCAATCACCCGTTTGACCCTTCTCCCATCGATCCGTATCGCTGCTGCCTCAATGATCGATGCCGGCCGGTAGCCAATCAGCGCGCGAGAAAATTTCGCGAGCTTCCGGCCGGCCATGCGGCCGTCACTTTGTGACGAGCCGGCGAATAGACAGGATTAATAGCGAGAGTATAGAGCGAAGTTAGAGTATCGAGAGTGTAGAGTGAAGCGTGAGGAGAGGAAAGAGTGAGTGAGAGAGAGAGAGGGAGAAAGTGGAAAAGGATTATTAAGCGAATATAACGACGAATTGGAACGACAGAGGACTACGAGAAACGGAAAAGGGAAAAATCGAGATAACGAGAGAATAAAGACGACCAGGCGCGAACCGGACATACGAGAGTAAGGAAAGGACCGAACGAGGAGAAAGGAATTCAACACGGTGAGTGTTTGCACGGTTATTCCCCCCCGTAATATTACCCGACTCGGTTTGAGAGAAATAACGCGTATTATTCCCCCCTTTTTTTTCTTCTTTTTGGTCCGCGAATATTGCAATTCGAAATAGTAAAATTTCTTTCGATCTCTCGCCCTGGTATAGCCGTGTGGGACGGCCGTTCAGATTAAGGCGTAAAGTTCGAGAAATTTCGCGTAACGGTCATCCTTCCCGCCTGACCCCCCCCTCCAGTCCTCACACCATACCCTACAACATCGAGAACACTCGATCGTGCGATCGAGGTACACTCGACCGACCTTCCTCGACACAGTCGAATCCTCAAACCCCAAAACAACTCCCCCTTCCCCCCACCTACCCCTCTCCCTGCGATAGACCGTATTACAGTAGTAGTAAGTGCGAAAAATAATTATAAACGCCAGTGGTAATTACTAAGAGGCCGTTGAGTCGGCGAATCCTCTCCCTGAGATACATTCCCGCTCGACCCCCTTCCCCCCCGTTCCCTACGCGCTAGCCCAACAACCCCTTCACCGTTCGAGTACGAGTATTTTTATTTTGTTAAATTTTATTCTATTTAAAATAAATTTAACTGGCGCCCAAATTTATAAAGTGCAAAATCTAGATAATAATTTTTTTATATCCCGGAGATCGTCCGCCGTTTAAGGTATTGTGTGAGAAATAATAAAAGTAAAGGTGATTTTTGATTATTTCTTTCCTGTTTTTTTTTTGTTGTTGTTCTTTTTCTTTCCCAAAAATTCCCCATACCCCCCTCCCAACGGCGTGACAATATATATATATATATATGCTATTCGTCTTAATTATATTAACTACCTGTAAATTGTCAAATACATCAATGACCGTATGTGCAAAAGAGAGCGCGATAGCTCTTTATAAAGGTATGAGAGAGTGTACAGATTACTCTACGAATAGTTGCACACAGAGAAGCGCATCATATACGGTATGCCTCTGCTCCAGAGAGAGAGAGAGACATAGGCAGCGCGTAAGAGCGAAAGAGACAGAGGGCGAGCTCGCGAAGGCATCGTTGTATATATGACACGCAGCGTATCTCGCCTATACCACTCTATACCGCCTCGTCTATACTATGTATGAGAGAGAAAGAACTATAGAGCTCTCTCTAGGAAGACAGAGACCGCGCTACCGTCTGCTTCTTTTTATTTTCTTTATACATGAATAAATATCGTTTTTTGTGCTGTACCAAATCGAATATCTGTATAACCTTTTCAATTTTTATTTGTAATTATATATATATATATATATATGGAACTCTGCACATCATACGGTGTAACGGTCAGAATTTTTAATTTTAGCAATATTGATATTTTTCAGTAACTATAGAAAAATTGAGATTTTTAATTACCCGTATAAAAATTGAAATTTTAATTACTCGCTCAAAACACCTCGGCCTTTCAAAAACATCTCTTTTTGAAAATTTTCAATTTTGAGAGAGAGCTCATGAAGGCATACGCTCTCACGCTCTCCCGTAAGAACGAGAGCGAGAGAGAGAGAGGGAGAGAGAGAGAGAGAGAGAGAGAGAGAGAGCGAAGTAACGAAGAGGAGATATTGGTAGCAGTAGTATATACGGCTCGCAGTGTGCTTCTCCCCGTACCGTTCACCACCACCTCGTCTATACTCTAGATCAGAAGGCACGCGCTCTCTATCTCTTAAAGACAGTGCATGTATGAGAGAGAAAAAGGTAGGAAGACAGAGACCGTGCTACAACCTGCTTCTTTTTTATTCTCTTTATACGAGACTAAATGTCTTTTTTCGTGATGTACCAAATTGAATAACTGCATAATCTTTTCAGTTATTATGAATATATATATATATATATATATATATATGTATGTAGGGGCCGTTGCACATAAAACGGTGCAATTACCAGTATTTTTAATTTTTGCGTTTTTAATATTTTCAATACCCATCAAAAAATTCTTCGATCGAAATAAACATCTCTTTGTGAACATTTTCGCTTTTGAATGTACTTCTAAACATATAGAAAATTATTGGAGAGGTTTTTTGAATGCAATTTTAATTTTTAATTTTTACTTTTTTAATCATATATATATATTGTAACGTTGTACAATTTCCCTCCCGCCGGTGGCCCCCCAAAAGGCAACCGTTCCACGTAAAAGGTGAACAAGTAAGTTATAAATTATTATTTAATCCCCTAATTCCCGTCCCTCCCAATTATTGTAAACTGTGCAACACTTATCGACGCCCCGAAGAAACAGGAATGAAGAAAGAAGATCGCCACCATCAAGGACATCCTGATGACACCCCGACTGGCACAACATAACACCACCGGAGGTACCAGGACGTCCAAGAAGAAGCACGAAAGATCCACCGTCACTCTCACCGTACCGAAGAAAACCCGCCCAAAATCCAAATAGATCGTCCCGTTCATCGTCCACCGGTCATCGATCGACGCGGGGAGACAGGAATGAACGAGATGGCAGCAGCGCACAATGAGTATGATCGATCCTAATTACCCTAAATCCCAATACCTATGAAAGCGACCCTACCGTACCGACCGCCTGACCTAATTACACCCATCTCCCGCTAGATCTCCCCCACTATCATTCCCACCTATTGATTCCCCATCGACCCGTTATCATTTGACCCGTGCCGCTGCTGCCCAATCAAAATTCAGGACGTCCCGGCCACGAGGCCGAGGAAATTTGGGAGCTTCCGTTCGACGAGATGACTCGCACTTTTGCGGGAGCTATCGGCGAGAACGGCGCGGATACTTAGCGAACCGAAAAATTAGAGAAAAATTTAGAGTACAGTGAGAAGAGTTAGCGAAATTAAAAGAAAAGAGAGAGGAGTGAGAGTGAGAGAGTGAACGAAGAGTGTGGCGTGCGAGTGATAAAGGACAAGGGAGAGCGACAGGATACCAGGAGATCGACCAACTGTAAGTGTTGCACAGTTCCTTTTGGGAAAATATTTGGCATATCCCCTTTTTAATATTTACACCCTTTTTCTCTCGAGATAATTTGTGTTTAGAGTATCCCCTCCCGACTCCCTAGTGCGTTTTTGAGGTCTTTCCCAGATATAATATTTTGAGAAGTATAAATTGTTTTTATTCAAACGTGGAACGGGTGTGCGCGAATAGCCGTTAAGATCAGAGTAACCTCCTCTCCCTTCATTCCCCTTCCCCGAGCCACCAGTTTCCAACCGTCCCACCTTCTAGAACATCCCGAATTACAAATCAATTTCCAAACACCAGTGGTAATTATTAAGAGGCCATATAGAGTCGGAGAACCCCCTTCCCTGAGATACCCCTCCCCACCCCTTAGAGCCGTTATTTATAGTTGTATTATTTGCGTATTATTTTTGTTTTGATTTTCTATTATTTTGTTAATTTTTAATTATAAATTAACTGGCGCCCAAACCATTATTATAAAAACACATCCCCGGAGATAGTCCGCCGATCCTATTATTAAATTAGACATTGTTGATAGGATATTAATTTTGAGAGAGTATTTTTTTTTATTGTAGAGTGTTAAAATAAATTTTGAGTTATTGTTATTTTTCTTTCTTTTTTTTTTGCATTTGCTTTTATTGTTTTCAGGAACCCCCCCCTCTTTGCCAGTCCCTAGTTACCACCCCCCATCGGCGTGACAATATATATGTGTGTATAAAAGCGACCGGACTATGCAAGCCACTCATGAAACCGATACCCCTTGCACGTTTTAAACAAGACGTGTCTTGTTGATCTGGTCAAAAATGCATACAAATCAAAAGCATACAGTCGCCTAGCTTTTATAAACCATCTTTCGACACAGAAGCGACAGTTTCAATCGAGCAGCGTAACAGCGTATTATATGTTATTGTGAATGATGGCAGACCACGCCCTTCGTAAATGTATTCGCGATTTTTTGCGTTTTGTGCAATCGCACAGTGTACAGATACGGCGTCGTTGCGACAGTCAGTGGTGTTACGAGTTAAAACATTTATCGGGTGATAAACTCATCAATCGGTTGAAGTATCTTATATGGTGGGCTCCTCTGCGCAACATAGTGACGGCCTATAACAGAGGCATACTGCAGGGTCAGAGGGTGATAATGTGCGTGTATGAGGAACTACGCAGAAGAGGTCTTCAAGGCTCTCAGAGCGTCCACGGTATTGCTGATGAAATCAAGAGTAAGTACTTTTTACAAAATGTAAAAAATGAAAACGGTATAATATGACGGTAATGATATAACAGGCTATCAGCAACTTTGGGACGCATCGAGTGATGAAGAAGCTGCTCTTGTAGAGGCTGCCTGTGTTGTAGAAAATTTTGAGAAAAACACCGCGAAACGTAAGTATTTAGATTTCCTGATACTCTAAATTTTCAATATCACAGACTTAACTTTATTCTTATACTTTTGTTTTTATCCATTAGACATATCAGAGCAACCCCACGCGGAAGAGCCAGGTGAACCGACTGCAGGTCCTTCAGGGCTATGCCAAAGACCGACAAGTACCAGGAAATATGAGGTAACCGATACGGATAGCAGTGACGAAGAAGACGATGCTCACGCTAACGTTTATGACGACCGTAATGTTGTCGCTTCGTCATTCGCAAGACGGCAATGAAGAAGCGGAAGAAGAAAACAGGGTCATTGAACAGCATGAAAATCAGCTATGGGAGTACCCAATAGAGGACGGTATAATACACAATGATGAAGAGTCAACACTGTTAAATGATGATTGGTACCAGCATCTCCTGGCTGACACCGACTCGGGTAAATATAATTTGTTCTTATATCTAAAAAGTAACATGTTTATTCTAGTCAACAAATAAATGAAACGGTTAATCTACCATAGGTTATTCAACACAGGGATTATTGTTTGATGATGAATAACCGAATTCTATTACATAAAAGGTACTAATAATATTGATAATAGCTTTGAATAAAAGCATGCGTTAATAATGCAGAGATAATCATACGTATATATTTTCAGAGACGCAGCTAGGAGCTGGGAAGAAGCGTGCTCGCACGGGTACAGAGCCATTCAGGGATGTTCAGCCACCCGGAAACCGCTTCGAAATCATCAGGGATTCCACACGTTATTTTAAACGTTTCAAGCTTCAAGGACGCGAAACTACGTTGCGAATCAGACTACCCCAGACAGGCGCCTCTGTAATAGACTGGCTCGGTGGAGCATTCCGCGATCTTCTAACGCATATCACCAGTACTTGTGCCGGCGGTGACTATGTAGGAATATCATTTACAGCTGATAGTTTAACACAAGGGCCTGTATGGCTGTCCTTCCGACCAGCCAGAGATTATACGTTTGAAGATGTCTGGCAATTGATAACCAGCGTTGCTCAGAGTGCAACATCTCTGAATATCGGTGACGTGTGCGATATAAAAACCTGTATAGTGAGAGGAGTCGAGGGTCGTGGCAGAAAAGGTTTAACTCACGAGGCTGTTACGAAAAAATCGATATTGACCATCCGTAATTTTGATAATTTATGCTTACCGCGCTCGCTGGTAGCAGCACGCGCATATGCCGAGCGGGGAGAAATGCGATCGGGGGAATTACATACTAGATGGCAGCGTATTAGACAGACTAACGGGTCGTTACAGAAAAACGAAGCTATTGATCTTACGAGAGCAGCAAATGTGGTTGTACCTGCAAACGGATGTGGCGTATATGAGATTCCCCAATATCAAGATTATTTAATGCGCGACGGTATCGCTATTGTTGTGTACGAGTTTCTAACTCTGGGGCGACGTGAAAAACCTCTGTTCGACGGTAGAAAACGCTTTTTGGGTTCTGTACATACGATAAAATACACGCTATATATATTGTATTATGAACGTACACATCATTTTCAACCTATTTTGAATCTCCGAGGTGCTGTAGGCGGTAGAGATTTTTGCTCAAGTTATAATGTACACGGTCGTCGAGATGATCACAGATGTTCAAAAAAGAAATGTCCCCGGTGTTTTGCGCTACCGCCCTGTAACCCTAACACAGACGACGCAATTAAATGTGTTGAATGTAATCGTATTTTTTTCGGAAATCAGTGTTTGCAAAATCACAAGACTGTCACAATTTTAAATTGGTGCAATACAATCAGTGCAAAAAAACATTGAGAAAGAGCGGTGCTGGTAACTGCCGTATCCGATTCCTATACTTCGATAAAATGGAGGAACTTCTTGGGGACCGTCCGATATCCAGTCAAGAAGGAATAGATTCAACAGAAGTGTATGATGCAGAAGGAAGTGACGCACTTGGTATGTTCATGTGATAAAAATTTCAGCACTGTAATTACGATAATTAAAGCATTTGTATTTTTACTTTATTATGTAGACTATGAATATTTTGGCATTATGGTTGTAGACAATAGCATTCACGACAATTTGCCGGATGTAAGGGATGGAGCTATGCCCGGGTGCTCAAAGGATCCTGAACAGCCTTCGCCATCTCAGGAAGCGTGCGATAACGTTGTTATATCGGCAACACGTTAGTATTGCGCGATAAGATTTTATTTTGGGATAATAGCCAATAAGGAGAAAGTCTCGAGTCAGTGAAGTAAAATGAGATAACAGTTTATTGTAAGTTTTAGATTAATAAGTTACAATGTTACGCAAATTAATAGGGTAAGAGCTTCAATCAAAACCAACCGATTGACTCTGCTCGTCAATTAAGACTGGTTGATAATTGTCGCGATCGCGGGTCGCTCCCGCGAGTCGCTATGCAGAAAATTGCATGTTCCGCATTTTGGTCGTTGTGACCATATATGGTCACAACGACGGTTTCGATGGCGTGTTTCACGCCTTTACCCTAAAACTGTCTATTTCGCAGTTTGGGGTTTTTGACCTTTACTTGCGCTGTGACCATATATGGTCACAGCGCTCTTTATTTTATCTTTATTTAATTCTACTGGAATGTTCTATTGGAATATTCCTTCGTTGTACTATGGGGTACAACATCCCTCCCCCCTAAGAGAAAGAAACGGATTTATTTATTTTCGTTTCTCTTTTACAAATTTCTTACTTTAGTTTCCCTGATTATTTATCCCTTTTATTCTAATTTTATTTCGTGCCCGTACTTGGTGTATTACGTTGGAAGAAAACGTGTAGTTTAGCAGCGGACGCTTTCCTTTTCCTAGGTGTAGGTTTAGCTTCCTCTATCTCGATGGTTTCCGTTGGTTGTTCTCGAAATTCGATGTTCTGCGTTGGCTGTACTATCGTTGTTTTTCCTCTTCGTTTCTTCAGATACGTATATATTATGTACGCTGCTATTAAGAACATTGCTATAGTGCCAATAGAATATGTGCCTATAGTGTGATAATAATGTGAAGTTTGAACTTCTTCAGATTCTAACTCTTTCTGCATGGTGTGCAATTTTACGCCTAAGTCATTTAATTCTTTTGGGTTACTTATTACATTTTTTAAGTTAATTTTTCTGTTTTCACTTATCGCTTTCGGTTCGGTATCGAATTTGTTTACTAGGTGAGTTAGATTGAACGGTGGCAAATATGTTTCGTATTTTTCTTGCACCGTCTTCTTTTCTGTTTTGATCTTAAAATTAGTGGCGGTCACAACGCATTTCCCTATCAAAGCCAGTATACCTGTTCCTTTTAGTATTTCGTTCTCCCTAATTTTTTTGTTACAAGATATTGTTATTCTCTCGTCTGTTGGGGCTACAAAGATCCAACGACTTGGTTGGTGTAGTGGAATTATTACTGTGTTCTTAAGTGTTATTAATTTTTTCGTGCATCCTGCTGCTTCGGGGTTCGCTATCGCATAAGTTAATATTTCGCATGGTGCGGAGTTTGTAATTGTAAGGGATGGGTGGGTGGGTTTACACATACATGTTTCGCTTAATTTTTTACATTTATGTAAATCGGTGTTACGAACATATGTACGGCGTTCCTTATCTACTATTATGTTTTCGTCCGTCGTTTCTAAGTATTGGTATGTGTCGTTGAACGCGTGAGTTGGTAGTGGGTATACTTTGCTGACAATGTATTCTTGTTCTCCGACGAGTGGTATTTCTATTGCCTATCGCATTCTCTTTACTGTATGCTTTAATATCGGCCAGCTGTAGTAGTTTGAGTGCGTTCTGTCGTGTAATAGTGGTCGGTAGGCTGCGTCCTGTAGGTAGGTGTGGTAGTGCGTCTGTGAGGTACTCTACTATCTTTTCGCCTGAGAGTACGCCGGGTGTAATAATACCCTGAGCGAGTCCTGATAAGAAGTTTTCTAATTCTCGTATGTCGTCGAGCAATGATTCGACGATTATGCTAAGACTATTGATATTTTCGTCTAGTGATTGTCGAATTATTAAGTGCGAAATTTCGTAATTGATGCATTGTTCTATGTTCCTTATAGTATTTTTTAGGTTGGTTTCGTTTTCTTCAATATTTTTAACCGTTTGGTTGAGGATGTCTAAGGTCGTTTCTACTATTTTTAGATTTTCTTTCAAGTTACTTTTAAATGTTTGTTGCGTCGTTTTTAATTCGTTTATTTCCTAGTCTAGTCGTTCTGCGTCGTCCGCGTCCATGTTTCCCGTGAGGGCTTTAATTGCGGTGCCGAGACCGTTGATAAGGCCTCTTTTAGCTCGCAGGGTGTTTCCCGATAATTCGTATACGGTTTCTATACCTCTATTAATTTTTTGTTCCAGTTCTAGTAGTGTTCCGTTTAGGGTTTTACAAAGGGAATCGGTCGTTGCTTGTTTGACACAAGGGGTGTTGAGATCGCTTAGGGCGGTCTTAATGAATTTTACCCTGGTTTGCATCGATTGCAAGTCTATGTGTAGAATTAAACTCCATGTGTCTTCGGTGATTGACATGGTTCCGATCCTTTCGTACAAGATTCCGGGATTGTTCTCGAGAGTCCGTATCTCGTACGGCCATGGGTCGTCTCGCGCGTGTCCTCCGGACGCTGCCAGTATCGTGATGCTGCAATTAGAACGCGTGGCGTTATCTCCGTGGGAAGGTGCTGACGGTAAGTTCGTAAGTCTACTTTCTGTATTCTAGCGTATGTGAATTTTATCCTTTTATTTTATTTCTATCTTTTCAGGGAGTTCTCCATGCTCTGGAGCTCTCTCCGAGCTTCATTAACTCTTCAACTTTCGACGAAGACGTGTCCATTTGATTACGTGTCCGACGGGAATAACAATTATTAAAACATGGATTCACCAGCCTGGAGACGTTTGGCAGCAATTTGCGAGCGCAATTATGCGCAAAGGATGACGGTGAGTGTCTCTTTTCCGTTTCCTCTTTTTTTTTTTTTTTTTGTTCTGTTTTAACTTTTCTCTCTTTTGTTTTCAGAGGGTTTGGCGTCCACAGCGGTTGCTGGGCGGCTCGTCCGCTATGGACGAATTTATCAGGGTGGCGATGCGGGTGCGTCGTCGTCGTGAAGGATGTCGGCGGGCCGTAGACGCTCTTTGGGGAGATGGGGTCTTCAGGGGCGAGACTGATCCCTTCCCGGATTTTGTCGGTCTCCGCCGGCTATTTTGTTTGCGGCCGCCGTGCTCGGCTTGCGGGCACGTGGATATTAATTAATTCATTTAGACCAGAACGGGGCTAATACGAATGTATTGAATGTATTCATGTTTTCGAGGGGAAAGGGTGCGGCTTTTCGGCGCATCCTGAATAAAAAAAAAAAATTTTTCTCCTAATTCCTTGTTTATTTATTTAGGGCAGTGGCGAATTTTGATTCTCCCCCCTTATTATTTAACGGATTTAGTAATTAATTGATAAATTAAATAATTAATTACTTATTATTTAAAAAGAATTTTTTTTTTTTTTTTTCTATTTATTTACCCGGCCGCGGGTTTAATGTTCGATGAACATTTTTATGCGGTTCGCGTGAACCTTTAGGGACCTGCGTCCCGTGGTTATTATGTAGGTGACGGGCGACAGTCTGTCGGTAATGCAGTACGTTCCGATCCATTTAGGGGTTAGTTTCGCCGACCGTCCTCGTCGTACCGTCTCGTCGTGTAGCAATATTTTGTCACCAATTTGAAATTCGGGGGTTTGAGTCTTTTCGTCAAAGTGTTGTTTAGATTTAGATTTTGCTTGTACTAAATTTTTTCTAGCGTTGCTCCATGCGGCTCGAAGTCTTTCTCGTACTTCTTGTGCGAAGTCGTCGGCGGTATAGGTGAGCCGGGGCTCCGTTTTTATCGACGTTGGTAATATAGCTGGCGTTCCGCAGACGAGTTCATGGGGCGTATAACCAGTGGCTGTGTGCGGTGTGGTATTATACGTAAACATCGCGTATGGTAGCCACTCATCCCAATTTTCTTGGTCCTCTTCAATGTAGCATTTTAGATATTCGGCCAGAGTTCGGTGTGACCGTTCGAGCGCTCCGTTCGATTCCGGGTGATACGCGGTCGTTTGAATTTTTTGAATTTTTAATAATTTGCAAACTTCCTTGAACGTTGTACTAAGGAAGTTCGTTCCTTGGTCGGACAATATTGTCTCCGGTGCACGAAAGCGACAAATTATTTTGGTGACTAGCGCTTTCGCTACTTCCGCTGCTTCTTGATTTTTCAGAGGGATCGCTTCGCTATATTTCGTCAATAAATCTTGGAAAGTCAAGATGTATTTATTTTTTGATGAGGTGACGGTGAGGGGCCCTACTATGTCGACGGCGCATTTCTCGAACGCCTTCGTCGGAGTGTCTTGGTGTCGGTGATGACCATGGGCGCCTTCGTTATTCTTCTTACTTTATTTTTTTAGCATTTCTCACAGGCGGATATGTAGTCCTCAATTTGTTTTTTCATTCCAGGCCATTCGTATTTTAGTTTTATTCTTTCTAGTGTTCTCGTCATTCCTTGGTGACCACCGAGAGGAGCATCGTGGTATTCGCGAATTATGATTTTTCGTTCACCGGGCTCGGGACAGCTTACGCCTATGCGGCCTCTATCTCTTTCTTTCTCGTGGCGGAGGCGCTGTGGCTTCGCGTCGCTCACGCGGTCGTCCTCCTCCCGTACCGCGCTTCCCTTGGTCGCTGCGCACGAGTCCGCGGGGGCCTCGTCGCTTGAACCGTCGTCGTCGCTGTCCTCTGTGTCGCTCTCTCTGTCTTTCTTCGCGCTCGCTCTCTCATCGCGCGACGGTGTGGCTCGGGTTTCCCGTGCCTGTGCGCGTGTTGTTGCGTATATACGGCTGAGCGCGTCGGCATTGGTATTGGTTTTACCGGCTTTGTATTCCACGTTAAATTCATGTTCTGATAATTTTAATTTCCATCTCATAAGTCTTGAGCCTGGATCCTTTACGCTGAATAACCAAGTTAAAGGTCGATGATCCGTGATCACTGTGAATTTAGTTCCGTATACATATGGTCGAAATTGCCCTACGGCCCAAACGATGGCAAGCAATTCCTTTTCGGTCGTTGAATAATTTTGTTCCGCCTTATTCAAAGTTCGGCTGGCGTAACTTATCGGCAGATCCTCACCTATCTTGCCTTGTGATAATATTGCGCCGATTGCTTTGTCAGATGCATCTGTGGTTATCAGGAATGGTTTAGCGAAATCCGGATATTGTAAAACCGGAGCCGTTGTGAGCATTCTTTTTAATGTTTCGAATGCTTCATCTCGTTCGGCTGTCCATTCAAAGGGAACGTCCTTCTTCAATAACATGGTTAGTGGTTTCGTTATCTGGGAGAAATTTTTTATAAATTTCCGGTAATATCCTGCGAGACCCAGGAATGACTGTATTCCCTTTACGTTTCTTGGTAATGGAAATTCCTTGACCACTTTGATTTTTTCTTCGTCGGGGTTCACCCCTTCCTCGGTTATTATGTGTCCGAGGTAATGGGTTTCCTTTCGAAGAAAATGACATTTTTTCGGCTGAACCGCCAGTTTCGCTTCTCTAAGCCGTTGAAGAACATCTTGAAGTCGGTCGTTATGCTCCTTCAGCGATGAGCCATAGACGACAATATCATCAAGGTAAACGTAGCATCGAGTACCTTGTATTCCTGCCAAAACCGTATTCATGAGCTTTTGGAACGTTGGCGGTGCATTTTTCAGACCGAAGGGCATACGAGGATATTCGAAATGACCTTGCGGCGTGGAAAATGCCGTTTTCTCTTTATCATTCTCTGCCATCGGAATTTGGTGAAAACCCGAGGCGAGGTCGAGCGTGGAGAAGTATTTTGCCTTTCCCAATTGGTCCAATATCTCAGAGATATTAGGCGATGGGTAGGAATCTCCTACGGTGGCTTCGTTTAATTTACGGAAATCCACCACGACTCTCATTCGAGGTTTCCCGTCGCTGTCGGGTTTTTTGGCGACCACTAGCAACGGTGCGTTCCATTGACTCCTGCTCGGCCGGATAATTCCGTCTTTCAACATCTCAGCGGTTTGCTTTTCGACTTCCCTTTTGTGCGTTTCAGGCAGTCGGTACGGGTGTACTTTAATTGGTCGTATTCCCTCCTTCAGGGGAATTTCATGTTCCACCAAATCGGTGCATTGTAGTCGATCTCCGTCTAAATGGAAAATATCTTCAAAATTTTCGCAAATTTTTAACAGTTCGAATTTTTCTTCTTTGTTGAGATGAGCCGTGTCGATTTCTTTTCGCAGATTTCTTAGGCGGGCAGCCCCACTTCCAGCGGCGACTGTGTATATTGCTCGCTCGGACTCGGCGTCGTCCGGTAATTCAGCGAGCGTCAGCGATTCGAGTGTTATGACAGGTCGTGCCATCTCGACTTCCTCGTCGTTCGTATTTATAATGCTCACGATACAGTTACTGTTTTCGGCTTCTGTTACGCACGATCCGGCGACGATCCCGTCGGCTAATTCGCGCTTCTCCACGAGGCCAATGATATTCTCTAGGGTTTTAGCTCGTACGATGTTCTCGCTTCTCGGAGGAAGTTTAATTTTTTCTTGCGCGTTTACCAGACGCTTCGTATCTCCGTACATTTTTATAAACTTGCCTCCCAATATATCGACGTCCTGCTCTCGCATAAAGTCCATTCCCAATAACCCATCGATTGCATCGGTACGGAGTCACTCACCACATAGAAATCATGTTCTATCGAGATAGCTCGGGTATCGAGTATCACTGTGGCCTTGCAGAGAGCCTTGAACGTCGTGCCTTCGACTCCTCTCAGCTGGACGGTCGAGGGTGTTATCGGTGTCTCGGGTTTCAGCGCGCCTTTGCGCACCACGCAGCATTGCGCGCCCGTGTCGGCCTTTAAGATCAACGTACCGGCTGGGGCATGCGGAGAGGCGACGGTGAAGTCACTCATTGCTCCTTGTATCCAGGGCGAGCTGACGTTGCAAATTTTTAAATTCTCTGTTTGTTTTTCGGTCTCCTTAATTTCTTCTTCGGAGATAATCGTAATTGTGCCGAGTTCTAGTGATCCCAGTGTGGGCTTATTCTCACGATTTCTTGGCGGAAAATTATTTTGCAGTTTCGGCCAAGCATTTGGGTTCCTTCGCCCGTAATCGTTTTGCCACTTGTGCGAAGGTCCTGTTTCCTTCTTCATCCCTTCGTCTCTGATCCGCTTTCGACATTCCGCTATGACGTGTCCTGGCTTTTTGCAGTAGTGACACGTGACGTCTACCTTCAGGATTCCTCTGCTCGGTCCTGGTGCAGGCAGACTCATGCGGACTTGCGTGCTCCTGCAGTCGCGTGCTAAATGCCCGTGCTTGTGACATTTATGGCACGTGATTTGAGACGTGTGGGTTGGGACGTGCGTTTGTCTGGTGATTGATTCGCCACCTTGGACGGATTTTTCTTCCTCCATTGCGCCTTTCATGGCTGTGCCGAGATCCATGAAGTTACGAGCCTTTACTATGACCTGAAATTCCCTTTTGAGTCCTCTCTCAAAATTGTGTAAGGCTAGTTGTCTCACGTAGCCTTCTATTGTCTTCTTGCCCGCGGCAGTGGTTTCGCTCGCGGTGCTTGCGTCTACCAATTCCATCATGACGGCCTCTAATCGTTGGCCGTAAGCTAACACGGTTCGTTGTGCTTTTGTTTGCAGGTATTAAATTCGACCTTTAATGCAGCTACTGTTCGACGAGTACCGTATAGCGCGAGTAATTCTTCTTTTAATTTCGCGAAAGTGTCGATTTGTTTATATCGGAGATCACGTTTCGCTCGGCCAATGATTTTAGCGGCTAAGATGGCCTTTAATAAACTGGCTCGGTCGGTTACGGCAACGCTTTCGTAAGCGTATTCGAATGCTTCGATGATATCGTAGACCGCTTCGGGCCTTTCCCCGTCGAAAGGCTGGATTAAACTCCTGGCCTTTTTCAGGGTCATATCGTCGACCGGCATTGTTATCGTTCGGTCGTGGCGGTTGAGTAAAGGGAAATCTGTAAACGTCAAATGTCGTCCGCGTACTATTTCGACGGCGTCAGAGAAGTCGTCGTCCGTGTCACCGGAGGTATTAGGGGAATTTACCGCGGAAGTTCTGCGTCGTTTGATTGATAGTTCGTCGCAAAGGGGTTCCTCCCTCTTATATTCTAACACTCGGTCGAATATTGAATTTTCTGATCGCGATAAACAATTCTTTCCCGGCAAACGCAGAGATGCTAAACGCTCTTCATCGGACATAAAGTTTCCCTAACTGGCTTTGATCTATAATTGTAAAATTTTCGTGCCGCCACTTACATTAGGATGGCCTTGTACATAGTTGAATGCTGTTGGTTGCTATGTAGGTTGTAGGCTGGTTCTTGTTCGGATCCTCGGTCTTCCTTCCTTCTCTGGGATGGTCTTTGGTTGGTTCTGCTTCGTCGATCCTCGGGATGACGGTTGTGTTCCGGCGACTCGATCGTTCGCAGATTCCTCTCTTGCCGTGACGCGAAGATGTCAGGCAATTTCTACTAGAAACTCAACGACAGCGTGTTGATTTCTCTTCGATTCCTTTTACGCAATGCGTTTGGTAGGAGATCGGATAACTTTTAGTTGTCACTGCTTCTAACAACTCTTCTATTCACTTTGCGCACAAGTTTTGTTATTTACTTCGCGAACTTTGGCTATCCCACCGCTGCCACCAATGTTATATCGGCAACACGTTAGTATTGCGCGATAAGATTTTATTTTGGGATAATAGCCAATAAGGAGAAAGTCTCGAGTCAGTGAAGTAAAATGAGATAACAGTTTATTGTAAGTTTTAGATTAATAAGTTACAATGTTACGCAAATTAATAGGGTAAGAGCTTCAATCAAAACCAACCGATTGACTCTGCTCGTCAATTAAGACTGGTTGATAATTGTCGCGACCGCGGGTCGCTCCCGCGAGTCGCTATGCAGAAAATTGCATGTTCCGCATTTTGGTCGTTGTGACCATATATGGTCACAACGACCAAAATGGTTTCGATGGCGTGTCTCACGCCTTTACCCTAAAACTGTCTATTTCGCAGTTTGGAGTTTTTGACCTTTACTTGCGCTGTGACCATATGCATATGGTCACAGCGCTCTTTATTTTATCTTTATTTAATTCTACTGGAATGTTCTATTGGAATATTCCTTCGTTGTACTATGGGGTACAACAACGTTATTTTTGAAGAAAATGAAAGCAGACCCTGTTCGCCTAGGACATTCAGTGGAGAAATAACAGAGACGAACAGTCAACAGGGCAGAGCTGCGAATTTAAGAAATGTTGGGAAAAAAAGAGAGGACAATCGTTTCAAAATGTCATCTATAACTATGCAAACATTGCCAAAGAAAATGCCAAAGAATTACAGAATGAAGTTTTGCAGACACAACAAACATTTCTAAGCAAAATAATGAAAGAACAGCGAGAATTTGAAACGCAACTGCTACAACAGATGCTGGACAGCCATAAATAGATCCTTGGTGATTTGACAAACCAACTGCTGAATGGGTTTAGAACCATTTCACAGTCACCTTCAGGTTTTATCCAAATTCCATCTCCGATGTCTTCTAGTGATTCATTATATAGTTCTTTGTCTCCAAGCCCATCGCCACCAGTGCAAAACAGTACGTCTCCACTGGTGCGCTCTGGTTGTCACCCAATGGAATCACGACCTGTTGGTTTAATTCTACGACCACTCAGTGCACCGTCCTTACCAGTCGAACAATATCGTACCACCTTTTCGCCCCCACCTCCACCGTCCTTTCGTTTCGTTAGTACATGCATTCCTGTATCCGCTCCCAATTGCCGACAATTAAGTATACCAGCTTCCGAAACAAGACAAGATCCAGCAGATCCTTCATCTTTCTCTAATATACATCAAATTAACAACCAACCAACAATTATTCTGAAGCCAGAGGTGTCAATAGCCACTGAAGAAAATCCATCGCCTAACCCAATTTCCAAAGCTCACAGCACTGACACATGAAGAAACACTGATAGTGCCATCGGTATAATATCTCTGTTTTCATGTTCAACAATTGCACTTTTGTTTTTTAATCGCGCATATCGAGTATACATAAGCCATAACCTCCTTCCGTTGTTTATATTATTTTCGATTATTTACAGTATAATTAGTATGATAAATTAATATATCTATATATTTTATGATATAAGTATTCATTAATGGCGACCTCCAAGGATGTCATTATTTTCAGTTTAAGATTACAGTATTGTTATAGTCTTGATGCAGTTTATTAAGATTCTCAAAGTAAAGTGCAGTATTTTATATTTAAACATTATCCTCAATGATTTTATATGTAAAAACAGATTTTCCTAAAATGCAAATAACGACAAATTTTATATTCATACATTTTGGTCATTCATATATTTAAAAACTCCCAATTTCTACAAGTACATTATAAGCGAAAATAACGTGGAATGTTATAAGTATCTATTTACATAAATCTGTACAAAAAAGTATACAAATTACAGTGTCCCGCACAGTGCGAGAGCTCAAGCTCGGACATAATAAGATTAATTTTTTTTCAGTGTTACTTATGCTTGAATATTTCTTCCGAATATTACTTATTTTCGAAGACCATTTTTTTCTCTTAAATCATAGAATTTTAGAAATTTCCATTCGAAAGTAACTACCTTTGGAACGTCATTCTTAATGGAAAATTTTCTGCTAAATAGTTTTTGAGAACACGCCTTATCTCAACAGCTTCCATATTTTCAAGAGCCACACTAAGCCTTCGTTGTGGTTGAGACAATTGTGAGTGAGCTTCTCTTACGGCATTTTCCCAAGCAGGTACAAATGCGTCTTTCCTAGTTTCTACAATGTTATGAAGAATACAACATGCCAATACCACATTTGGTACAAATGAAAAGTGCATATCAAGTCTCTTCATGAGACATCTCCAACGTGCCTTAAGCCGACCAAAAGCAATTTCGACGCAAACTCTCGCAGAATTGAGATATACATTGAACGATTCTTCCTCAGGGCTGAGTCTGCTACAATTCGTGTATCCTTTCATCAACCATGACAAAAGGGGATAGGCAGGATCTCCGATAATCATATATGGTATTAGTCCAGTCGGAATATACATAATTTCGACCAAGTTCTATTCTAAGAGCCCAGCGCTGAGCCAATTTTTTCCTAGGTAGTATGGACCCCCACGAATATGCCCTTAATTTGTCCCCGACAGAACCCGTGTTTTGCAGCCAGGAAAGTTGTTTAAACAAATAAAAATCGGTTTTTTCGAGTTTTCTTGGTTGGAACCGGTTTTTTAAAAAAAATTTTACAATCAAAGTTGTGCATTACCATGCCTTCTACAAAATAAGTTCTATGGAAAAATTACGTAAGATTGTTAGTTTAACAGTAAATTGCAATTCTTTCGGTTTTACGTTTGCAACAATTCACCATATTATAATAAACATTTCGATTTTTAAAGCAGTTTATCATGTGGATGATGCCACTCCCAAGAGAGTCACGTAAAGTTTATCGACGTGCGTCGCAAACTTTAGCAACAATTCTCGACCTACGAAAAAAAAGGGTTTGCCTTTGCCGCCTTTGCCTGAAGGCGCACGGCGGACAAAAAAATTCAGGTGGTTCGATTCACCAAGTATTTTGAGGAATCGATCGACTAGAAAAAAATCGTTAATAAAAATGTTCGTTTTCGGACGATTTAAAATTTTCACTTATAAATAAATAGGAATAACTCCTTAATCCGTTGACGTAAGTAGAAAATTTTTCAGGGATCGTATGCATATTTGCGAGACGCGCAATTTAAAAAAGAAAAAGTCTCAATATCTCAATTAAAAACAAAGATATGGATATGTTTACGTTTAGTCAATTTAACATTATTCTAAACAACATTTTTGCAAAATTCAAGTCTTACAGCTTTCTACGCGCTTTTCTACACAATATCCAATTAGATGCAAACTCTCCCGAGCGTTAATTTTGTTGCAGTGGACTAGTCA
>OZ023256.1:23711537-23818904 GCA_964007305.1 Netelia melanura | reverse complement strand
TTCATCGTCACTTACAACTAGTTTAAGATCCTTGGCATTCGCACAATTGACGCCGTTACATTGACTACAAAGGATTTTGCATTTCAAACCAAGTTTCCGACACCCGCAATTTGATGTGCATTTACTCATACCGCAACCGCACGATATCATATCTAACAAACGAAAAAGGTCCGAAATTGGTTTAATTATAAAATTTAATACAGTTTTGTAATCAAATTTCAGTTAATAGTTTTGTAAATAATACACTGTAATAAATGAGATTTCGCAAAAAATACTTTCGTCATATATTTGGCCCCATTACATGTACTATTTTATTTGGCACGATAATATAACAATGCAAAATGTTGAATATTACGATGCGTGAAATATTGCAATTAAAATTACGATGCAAAAATTATTATCAGCCACTTTTAATCGAGACGTGCAACAATACTGAAGATCTTTCATTTTCAATAGCATATTCGAGTTGAGGGGGAAAAAATACATTGGTTTAAAAAAAAAAAATTATTCTACGTCAATTTTTAAGGAAGTTATATAAATTGTTGAGTAAGCGCTCGAGACGAGGCACGGGGCCAGGAGCGCGACCCCCACCACGCCGCCCGACCGCGTCGACGACGGCGGGTGCAGATCCGCGCGCGGCCGATTAAAATGACTCGTCCACTGCAACAAAATTAACGCTCGGGAGAGTTTGCATCCAATTGGATATTGTGTAGAAAAGCGCGTAGAAAGCTGTAAGACTTGAATTTTGCAAAAATGTTGTTTAGAATAATGTTAAATTGACTAAACGTAAACATATCCATATCTTTGTTTTTAATTGAGATATTGAGACTTTTTCTTTTTTAAATTGCGCGTCTCGCAAATATGCATACGATCCCTGAAAAATTTTTTACTTACGTCAACGGATTAAGGAGTTATTCCTATTTGTTTATAAGTAAAAATTTTAAATCGTCCGAAAACGAACATTTTTATTAACGATTTTTTTCTAGTCGATCGATTCCTCAAAATACTTGGTGAATCGAACCACCTGAATTTTTTTCTCTGCCGTGCGCCTTCAGGCAAAGGCGGCAAAGGCAAACCCTTTTTTTTCGTAGGTCGAGAATTGTTGCTAAAGTTTGCGACGCACGTCGATAAACTTTACGTGACTCTCTTGGGAGTGGCATCATCCATATGATAAACTGCTTTAAACATCGAAATGTTTATTATAATATGGTGAATTGTTGCAAACGTGAAACCGAAAGAATTGCAATTTACTGTTAAACTAACAATCGTACGTAATTTTTCCATAGAACTTATTTTGTAGAAGGCATGGTAATGCACAACTTTGATTGTAAAATTTTTTTTAAAAAACCGGTTCCAACCAAGAAAACTCGAAAAAACCGATTTTTATTTGTTTAAACAACTTTCCTGGCTGCAAAACACGGGTTCTGTCGGGGACAAATTAAGGGCATATTCGTGGGGGTCCATACTACCTAGGCAAAAATTGGCTCAGCGCTGGGCTCTTAGAATGAATCGAATGTCTATTCCGACTGGACTATATCATTATACCATTTACTGGCTTTTTTTTCTGTAAAAAAATACATTTTCTTTTTGAATTTTACAGATATTTTATAAATTAGTTTGAATTGCGGATACATTTAAAGTGTTTACACATACTTTAGGAATCAGCGTATCACTATGTTGGAATACTCCCGATCTTCTTAATACCGATGCATCATGACAAGCACCTGGAGCCTGACAATTCACATTTCGAAATCTAGAAAAAACAAAAGAAACAAAAATGAATTCCGCCAATTAAGAATCAATGCACTAAGTTGTTGTATTTCAATTACCTGTATAAATAGTCCACAACCGCTTGAAGAACCATTGACGGCCATCCTTTCCTGTTGATAAAGTCTCGGTATCCATCAGATGGTGGAAGAATGGGAATGTGCGTTCCATCGATGGCTCCAATTATTTGCGGGATATTTGATTTCAATTCAAACTGTGCTGCAATGTAATCACATTCAGCTTCATCTGGCATGCAAAGATGGTCTCGCAGTAGTATTTTGTTAATACTATCAACAACTCTGTGGACGCATTTCCAAGCTGTAGATTTATGAACACCAAAACTGTAGCCCACCATGCGATATTCGCAGCAGCTTGATAGAAAACAAATGGCAATTGCAACTTGTTTTTCAACAGAAAGAGGTTCTCGTGTTCTAACATAATTGTCATCTGGAGCAAGGTCTTGTCTCAGCTGTTCACAGATCCACTGGAACGTCTCTTTTGTCATGCAAAATGTTTCAATCCAATCTTCTTCTTGATAATGAACATTAGCTATTGTTTCCCACCATTCAGTATCTTTTTTCTTCATCCACAATCTTCTGTGTCTTTTCAAACGTAGAATAGGTCCAATATCCAATAATTTCGTTTCTGGTGTTGTTGCTAATAAATATCGGAGCATGTGTTCTAGTGTGCGTCTTCGGCTTTTAGATACTGATTGGTGGTAATATTCCAAAAGTTGTGCCGATTATTTTTCTACCATTTCCATAAAAGTGCGTAGCAATAACTGGAGTTCTGCCATTCTGTAACTTTCTGCTTTTTCGCTGTTTTCAGATTTTATTTTACCACTTTCACTGTTTTAACCTCACTTTTTATTTTCTCGTTTTTCGCTTTGTGCTACAAAAGAAAGGTTATGCAATGAGAGAGAGTAACACTTATTTAGTAAATATCAATTTTTTTTGTTGGTAAACTTTCGCACTCATGAACGTACTCTCATCGGGAATAATAATGCCGAAGTACTAGATTATTCCCGTTCGTGTAAACAGTCGCGTTGAAACTGGTTTTATTGTACCCAGTATAACAAAACCGGAATAAGAGCGCCGTGTAAACGTAGTCTATGTCTCAATTCATTTTGGGGTAAATTCGGTCAGCGTGAGAATCTACCACAAACAACAATAGTTTCGACTCGTGAAAAACTCATGGAATTATTGACCAGCCCTGAGTATGAAATCACTGGTATTCTACCTGTTAATAATGAGACGCTGTACATTAATTACACAAAAACCGATACCTCTGTAATACCGTCCGATATAGCGAATGTTGTAATAGCAGCATATACAACAGCACAAGCGCGATTGAAATTATATAGTTATCTCGAGCTCTTGGGTCGTCGGGCTCTGTACTGCGATACAGACTCTGTGATATATGTTTCGAAAAATAATGTCTGTGAATATGAGCCCCCGACCGGTCAGCTTTTAGGGGATCTTACCGATGAGTTATGTTCTTACGGCGAGGGTAGTTATATAAAAAGCTTTGTTTCGGGAGGCCCAAAATTTTATTCATTTATTGTGCAATGTTCCGATGGTTCCGAAAGCGAGGTGTGTAAAGTAAAGGGCATAACACTCAATTTTACCAATAGCTCATTAATCAATTATAGATCTGTACGTTCCTTTATAACTGGTGAGAGAGAGGCACCAATTGTATTACGCTACAATGCTATTAGACGGACGGCATACCATCAGGTCGTTACGCGTCCCGAAACAAAAACATGTATGCCGTCGAGCGTCAAACGAAGACGCGATGGCGAGTATGGATCGCTCCCTTACGGTTACAGGTCTTAGTTTATGAAAATTATATTATACATGTTTTTGTAAATGTTGTAAATACTGTTAAACGCTGTAAATCTTTATATTGTTACTGTAAAATAAAACTTTATACATATACCGAATATCTGAATACTTTATATTGTAACGGGTTTTCCCGCACCCACCGAGAACCGCCTGTCCCTCCGCCCGGGGAGGAGCGCGCGTTGGCCCGCGCCTGCTTCCACCGCTCCGGCGAGGTGGACTCGGGATCTGCTGACGTGTCAGGGCAACCGGGGGCGGACGGGCGCCAGGTACCCTCGGGTACCACCGACCTAGGCCGGCTTTATTTAAGTTCGCCGCCACCACGGCCGCCCTTCTCGCGTCCCCACTCCACCCCGAGGGCGAGCACAGGGGTCTCGGGCTCAAATTCGGCTGGCCCAGCCCGCCTGCGGGTCGGTTAGGTAGAGGGGGTGGACGTGTAGGATAGGATGGCAATTTGGTATTGTCCTTAATAATGATCCAATATTCAGCGGGTATAACAAGTTTATTGCGGGGCGGGTCTTACATGGTTCAAACTTTACAACATTCGAGTGGCATGCGCTTATTTCTCCCCGCTCGCTATCGACAGGTAATTGTAACACGCCGCCAGTTTATTCCCTTAATCGAGAGGTAGCCGCGTCCGAGAGAGAGAACCTTATTACACGTACCCTCACGGAGGGAACTCCGGCGCCAAGATTTCCTTTCGAACTGAACTTTATTTTCGGCGCACCTTATAGCTAGCAACGGACCATAGGTAACCCCCTCGAAGACAGATCGCCGATTTAGGTAACACCATTTAGATAGCCGGTGAGGATAGGTAACCCCCCTTAAGGATACATGATGAGCTCCGATAGCACCCCGTAGGTAGCCAATGACGATAGGTACCCCCCTTAATGATAAATAGCGATTTCAGATAACACCCGGTAGGTGGCCAGCGATGATAGGTAACCCCCTTAAGGATAAATGATTGTTTCAGATAGCACCCGGTAGGTAATCAGCGATGATAGGTAACCCCCTTAAGGATAAATGATTGTTTCAGATAGCACCCTGTAGGTAATCCGCGATGATAGGTAACCCCCTTAAGGATAGATGATTATTTCAGATAGCACCCGGCAGGTAATCAGCGATGATAGGTAACCCCCTTAAGGATAAATGATTGTTTCAGATAGCACCCTGTAGGTAATCCGCGATGATAGGTAACCCCCTTAAGGATAGATGATTATTTCAGATAGCACCCTGTAGGTAATCCGCGATGATAGGTAACCCCCTTAAGGATAGATGATTATTTCAGATAGCACCCGGTAGGTAATCAGCGATGATAGGTAACCCCCTTAAGGATAGATGATTATTTCAGATAGCACCCGGTAGGTAATCAGCGATGATAGGTAACCCCCTTAAGGATAAATGATTATTTCAGATAGCACCCGGTAGGTAATCGGCGATGATAGGTAACCCCCTTAACACTACTTACGCATTTCAGATAGCCTAGACGCGACGAGAGAAAAAGATTTCCTATTCTACGATAATTTTGACGGTATTCTAACGACATAAAACTGGCACGGCGACTCGACATACACAATGTAAACAACACGCGACCGCGGTAGAGGACGATCGCACATGGTGCTCGACGCCGGCGTGTGTTATGGAAGGAGAGAGTCGGCAGGGCGAGCCGCGTTCGTTCGCTAACCTCGTAATTTTACTTTGTAATGTCTTACCGCGGGACTACCGCAAAACTAATTTTTATTCGTTAACGATTATTTCGGCATTTACTTACTCGTTGCCTCGAGCCTGCCTCCTCTCTCTTCCGCTCAAAGAAATGGGTAGATGCTCACGTGTGGTCGGCGTCGATCTCCCTTGCTTCCTTCCTCTTGTTTTCACTTTCTCACTACTCTTTTGGCCACGCGTCTGCTCTTCTAACTCGTATTTGCTAAACTGCCGGTCTACTCGTTCGGCCGGTGAACTTAGCCTAGATACTCTCCCCCTACTTTTCCTTATTAATCCTTTATGACCAATCATGTCACGGGTGTCGCGTGGTCAGTTCTCTTCCTTGACGATTCTCGCCGGTCCTCCCGCGCCGCATACCCCTCTCTGGCCGTCGAGTGGCGCGAGCGGGGGAGGGGGGAGCGCGACGAGAGTCGTGCACAGCTCGCCTTGGAGCCGAGTGCTCCCGAACCCTTACGACGCGCCCCCCTCACCGCGCGCCTTCCCCCTGGAGCTCGGAACGGGCGACGGGGAAGGGGGAAGCTCACCTCGCCGGACAGGCGTCCCTGTTATCGGCGGTTGGCTCACAATATTTGCCACCAGGCACGAAAAACTGCAGCACCGCTTCCCTCGCCGCACCCGCCGAACTCCTTACATTGAGGCGCCGTTTCGCGCGGACTTCAGCGCGCGGTGCACCAGCGAGGACTTGGTTGCTGACAAATGTAGCCGACGGACCGAATTGCCCCTGGGGTGATGACTTGATGTTTGCATCGGCGCCCAGGGTCGCACCTGCGACCCCCTTCAGGCTGCCAACTCCGGTGTGACGGAAAAAATCGTCACAATATATACACTGTTGTATAGAAAATACACTCATTCGTAGAGATGAATACACGGTGGAAGTGTTACGATCCGCTGAACTCTATCGAGTATGGGAATGCGTAACACGGTTCGATTTCTCTTTTCGAGGCAAGGCAATTAAGCCCTTTCCTTCAGGGACGGAAATCTCGCCTTTTCTTTACTACAATTCGTCGGAGGGGTTTTCGACTAGGACGGCACCGTCGTTTTCGACTAGTCCGATGGTCAATCTTGACTTATACGAAAGGTTGTATGAGAAGGTTTCGACTCACTCTTTCGCTGGTCTTGTGCTGCTGGTGGTCTGATGGAGCTCGATGTGATGCGACGATGAATCTTGTTGTCTCGATGAGGAGTGGAAAGATAATGGTCGACACGAGTTCGGTTATCAGACTTTTATTTCTCCACGAGCACGTTTGACTCTAAGATAATTATACAATATACAAGCTTGGACTCGATGAGTTTACAACTGTTGTACTCAACGGGACGACGAGCGAGAATGCTCCGCAGATTCTGTTGCGCAAGTGGTTGCGTTGCTGGTCCCCGTTGAAATTGTAACTAACTACTTGGTGCAAAAGATCGCCCTTTTATACTAATTTTTGATGGCTACTTAGGGGTAGTGTGATGAGTCACCTAGTGGAAGGGTGCTTAGGGTGAGTAAGATCGTTAATGTAGATAGCAAGAGGTGTCGTCCGCGGCACGGTGTACGCGCGGCAGCGAGCCAATCAGAGGGCTTTTCCCGGGTTCGCGCGAGGCTCTTTTGGCTTTTGGTGGCACGTGTAGGCGAAGGTCACCTGGCTCGAGGCAGGTGACGAATTGTGTGGTGCCTCGGAATCGTGGAGTTTGGCACAGAAATAGGGAATTCGTAACGTGATTGGTGCGTTGCGCTAAGTTGTGCGGCACGCCAGGCGAGGCTTGAAAACGTTTAGGGATAGGTATAACCATAACGGATTCTCAAACCGTGACACCTATCATAGGGCTATCCCGAGTTCGCGCGTGGCTCTTCTCGGTTCAGAGGTACGGTGCGTTAAAGTGACGTCACCTGGCTCGAGGCAGGTGATGAATTGTGCGATGCCTCGAAATTGTTGGAGTTTGGTATAGGAAATAGTGGATTCGTAACACGATGGGTGCGATGCGCCAAGTGTGCGGTATGTCATGCGAGGCTTGAAATCATTTAGAGATAGGTATAAAGATAAAGGATTCTCAAATCGTAACAGAAGCATCCCTGGACTTCGATGATCTGTGGTCCCACGGGTTGTGGTAAAACTTATTTTGTAAAAAAAATTTTGAAATTCATTTCGCAAATGAATAGTGAGCCGTTCGAGAGAATTATTGGATAAACTTCCGTTTAGAACATATATCCGATCAATCTAAAATTTGGTATAGTTATGTATTTTGATGCGCTGATTAAGAATATCATACTCAATGTGTATGTACCAACAATACCATACTTTATTATGGTATTGTTTACATAAAGACGATTCAGCATTTTTGCAGAATATACGATATCCTGTATACCGCAACGATGCGTCATATACGTACCATTGCACGGGGCGAGCGCTCGAATCGTCACGTACCTAGATCTCTAATGTCAAAACATTGTCTAGACACGAGGGAACTCATTCGCGCGTGCCGTATGCTGTAACATAATTGGAGTTAATTTAATAATTGTATTTTATAATTATTAGGATTTATATATACATAAACAGGAAAATATATCAGTAAACTTTATTCTCTCAACATCTTTAATGGCGAACGATCACTGGGATAATTAATAATTACAAGAATATAAAAAAAACTCGATATAATACCGTAGCTGGTTTGAGCGCCAGTTAATTTTTACCTTATATATACAAAACTAACAAAAATTGAAAGAAGAAAAGAAAATAACTCGGATAACAATATTCCAATAGTTGTCGGGTTTGGGGAGTGATGGTTGGCTTTTAGGGATTCGAAGGGATCGGACGGGAGAGAGATCTCAGGATGCGAGTTCGCCGACTCGATGGCCACTTATTAATTACCACTGGCTGGTTTCTAATATCACAATTACGTACTAGGTTACCGTTAACACGGTCAGTCGCACGGAGACGGACAGGTGGGGGAGGGGGCGGTTGTTGGCGTCGGGTTTGGTACGGTGCCAGCGAGGACGAGAAGGTTCTATCTCGAACTCGGGGATATGTTGGATGGGGGGAGTCGGGCGGGAAGGAAGACCGTTTTCTCGCGATTATTTCTAAATTGTTACAGCCGTCCCACACGGCAACCAAGAAAGGAAGAATGTAATGAAAATGACTAATTTCGCATGCGCGGAAAAATATAAACGAAAAAGTGTAAATTTAATTCGCAAATTTCTCAAAAATGAGCCGGGTATTAATTCGTGGGGGGGGGGGGGCAACCGTTCAAACACTCACCGTTGCCGACTTCCTTCGTCCGTCTTCCGTGTCGTATGCCTGGCCGTGTTCCCGTATTTTTCGTATTCCTTTCCGTTCCATATATTCGTTATCCTTAATCGTTCCAAATCGTCTTCGTTATTTTCTTTTATAAATCCCTTTTCACACTCTCCTTCTCTCTCTCTCACACTCACTCTACACTCTACCGCACGCTATACTCTCTATTCTCTCTCTATACTCCTTTCTACTCGCCGGCTCGTCACGAAGTGACGACCGCATGGCCGGCCGGAAGCTCGCGAAATTTTCGCGCTCGCTGATTGGCTACCGGCCAGCATCGATTATCGAGGCAGTAGCGGCACGGATCGATAGGAGAGGGGTCAAACGTATGATTGATGTAAGACTGTCGCGAGCGGGATCTATTGGGGAAAGGTGGATAATTAGGTCGGTCGATAATTCAGGATTTATTGCGGACGGGAATTTACACGTTCGGGTAATAAGGAGGATTTGGGGATCGCCGTGCGCTGCTACCATCTTCTTCTTTCTTCTCGTCGCCGCTCGGCAGATGAATGGCCGGTGTGCGGGGACGGACGGGTGCTGCAGTTTTAAGAGGTACTGAATCTCCGAGCGTTGTGCAAGTGATTTTTGTTCCATAATTAATTATGGTGGTTTAGTGAGCGGCAACAGGGATATCTGTGCGGCGGAGATGGTCGTCGGGTCGGTCCAGTTGAGTAACTTTTCATTGGTTTATCAACAATTTTCTTGTTTTTGATTTTCTCCTTTTCTTTGTAGGTTACGAAGGCCGGTCTTTGAGGACGACGACGACGACGACAACGACAACGACGATGACGACGACGTCAGAGAGAGAGCGAGCTCATGAAGGCATACGCTCACGTAAGAACAAGAGAGAGAGATAGATAGATAGATAGCACTTCATGCCCTATGTTGGCTATTGGGCAATACAATGTACAGTGTGGAAAAAATTAACATAAATCCTTAAATCTACATGAAGTAATATAGTATAGTTTATGAAGTAATATAGTATAGTAGTATAGTATAGTATAGTATTAACCTATTGTCCTATTCATGCTCTTATAATTTGCAGCAATTGAATTAGCAACATACACGTATACTCAATTAGGCAAGAGCTAACTGCATCTCAGTCTGCCGTAGGTGGTCGAACAGACGGAGCTTGAATATTTTGATAGACGGATATCCACGGATATCTAACGGTACCGAATGGCAAAATAATGCGGCAGCAATTTGGAAGGAGCGGAAAGAACAAGTCGTTCGGTGATTCGGTATCGAAGAGACACGGTACTCGGGATGCCTCCCTGACCTACGCAGATCGTGATCTTCCAAGGGGACAATCTCGCTTATATACTGTGGTGTACTCAGGTTGACAATTAAAGTTCTTTTTATAAGGCAATTATTATTGGGATAATAATGTAAACAAAAATATGTTTCTCTGTGAACAAAGAAGAAAATAATTTTTTTTATTCATTACTTAACTTAATAAAAATTATTTACATTATTTACATTATGTACAACCTTACCTGTGAACAAAGAAACGAAGATTAAAGTTCACTATTATTATCAGTTCTCGATTTACTCCACTAGTATTGTTCACAATATCTCGCACGTATGCTTTAGGTCGTACTGACTATCTATCTCTCCTGAATTCGTCTACCTACCTATCTGACGACAATTCACATAAACGGCTCGCGGAACATGAGAAGCGCGGCATTTTCAAAACTGAAGAATGTATACTTTCTTTACATATATATAAATATGGGCCGCTGCACATCAAACAGGGTAACTACCAGAATTTCAATTTTCACACTTTTGATTCTTTTCAGTACATATAGAAAAGTTCTTTGTCGTAAAATGTGAGATTTTTAATTATCCACTCAAAAGACATCGGTTTTTCAAAAAACATCTCTTTTTGAAAATTAAGACGGATGCTCGATACGTATTTATGAATGCCCGGAAGTATTAAAAATAAGCAGCTGTACAGATTTATTTAAATAATGAATAAACCCGTACACCTGTATATGTATAAACATGGCCTGGCTAGACTAACCGTCTTTGCGAGCGATCTAACGGCTCGTGAAACCGATATCCCTGCACGTTTTAGACAAGACGTTTATCTCGCTACTTTGGTAAAAAATGCATACAAATCAAATATGAGTATAAGACTATCTTTTATACTTCTTTTTTGATATAGAAGTTACAGTCTCAACCGAGCAGTATAACAGTACGTTATATTTTATTGTGTAACGACGGCAGATTATGCTTTTCGCAAATGTATCCGCGTCTTTTTACGTTTTGTAAAATGACATAGTGTGCAGATACGTCGTCGCTGTGACGCTCAGTGGTGCTATGAACTAAGGCATTTATCGGGCGATAGAGTTGTTAACCGCTTGAAAAATCTAATATGGAGGGCGCTCCTGCGCAATATAGTGATAGCTTATAACAGGGGTATACTGCAGGATCGGAGTGTGTTAACATGTGTGTATGAAGAGCTACCGAGGCGCGGCCTTCAAGGATCTCAGAGCGTCCGCGCTATTGTAGATGAAATCAGGGGTAAGTACTCTTTTACATGGTTTAAAAAAAAGATATATTTCTATAATAAAAACGGTGCAATAGGTTATCAACAATTTTTGGATGCGTCGAGCGATGAAGAAGCCGCTCTCATAGAAGCTACACGCATTGTAGAATATCAGGAAGCAAACTCCGTCGATGGTAGGTATTGAAATTTTCTATTTATTTAAACTTCCGATTTAAAGCTTATTTTTCTAAAATGTATAATCATTATTTTTTAGAATTAACATACCCTGCTCGAGAAATAGAACAGCTCGCTGGCCCGTCAGGTCTATGTCAAAGACCAAAAAGCAGCGAAATAATTCAAACGTCCGATAGCGGGGATGAGACACCATACCCTGCCGAATAAGAAGGAGAACCGGCTGCAGGACCCTCAGGCATGTATCTAAGAACCGAGGATCGCGGCGGTATTAAAGGAAATGGCACCGACAGTAGCGACGAGGACGATCCATACACCGTTATTCCTGATAACGGCAATCAAAACTACAGACACGAGCAAGAAGAAGAAGAAGAACAAGGTACATTAAAGTCGTAATATATATTTCTAGACGCCTGGTGATAGAATTATTATCATACATGATGTAGATCGTTCCTTTGGGCGCTTTCAACTGCGTGGTCGTGAGACAACTGTGCGTATCCGTCAGCCGCCCCCAGGAGTGGGTGTAATAGCATGGCTCGGGGGAGCATTCCGCGACCTTTTAACGCATCTCACGAGATGTTGTGAGGGTGCGACTATGTAGGGATCTCATTCACGGCGAATAGCTTAGCACACGGTCTTGTTTGGCTTTCATTTCGGCCGGTTCGAGACTATTCCTTCGAGGATATATGGCAGTTAATAACAAGCGTTGCTGAAAGTACAACGTCTATGAACATTGATGACTCATTTAATATCAAAGCGTGTATTGTTAAAGGTGTAGAGAGCCGCGGGCGAAAAGGTTTAACACACGAGGGTGTCGCTAAGAAATCTATTTTAACGATTCGAAACACCGACAATCTGTGCTTACCACGCTCGCTTATTGCAGCGCTGGCATATGCTGAGAGGGGTGAAATACGTACGGCGTTACATAACAGAAGTTGTTTTATATCAAGATTATTTGGCTCAAATGGGGATAGCGATCATAGTTCTTGAATTTTTGACATTGGGTCGACGCGAGGCACCCTTATTTGACGGTACACAAGTGGTTACGGCTATCGCTGGCTCGATTCAACACACATTATATATTTTGTATTACGAGCAGTCACACCACTTTCAGCCTATTTTAAATCTACGAGGTGCAGTGGGTAGTTTAAACTTCTGTTCAACTTGTAATGCCCGTTTTCGTTATGGCTATATAGTCAACGACGAAATTGAGTGGACACTTTCTAGTATAAAGTGCCGGAACTGTTTTTTATGTCATTTCGCCTGTAATTGGCCTAGGCCAATTTAACCAACGTCATTTTAAAGAGGAGCAATTTACTTTCATGTTGGCTATTTTAAACAAAATTTACGATTTTTTTTTACAATTGGCACCCAGTTTCGAAAACAAAAATTTTTGGTGGTTTTTTTGTTCTTCTTTGAATGGACACCTTTCGTAGTAAAATTTTTTTGGCACATTTCTTTAACCGTGATCGTAAAGGGAGCAGTCCAAGCTTCAATTTCTTTTTTTAGAAAACATGTTACGATTTTTTTCCAAAGGTATTTCATTTTTTGAGAAGAAATATACGATTTGAAAATTGCTCCGCAGGACGAAATCGATGAGGTTTACAACAAAATCTCGAGATGATAAAAAATTGTATCACTTCTTGGTGAGTTCACGAGAATTTTTTCAGATTTTTTTTCGAAATTTGTTTTTCACCTATTGCCGGTCAGTTCGATTGATCTGAATACCATGGAACCACTAGAATTAAATTTTTTACTTACATATTAAACTTTAATATCTTCGGAGGTTTCTTCGACGACAAAGGGTCTTTTCCCCATTTATTTAATAGACCCGAAAATCAAAATTATATCGGATCACTACCCTCTAGCGGGATCGGATCACTATTCTCCTGACACGATGCGTGTGGTAGAACGCGAGTGTTTTTCTGCATCGTATAATGATCTAATAAGTGCCGATTACGTGTTCGATTTTTCAAAAAAAATGACAAGCTATCGCAAGAACGATGTCACTATATTAAGACAGGCTTGTATCGTTTTTCGAAAGATGGTCATGAACAGTGGGCGTGTCTGCCCGTTTAACAAAACTACAACAATAGCGTCAGCGTATTTTCAAATTTTTCGAAAAAACTTCTTGAAAAATAATACTATTGGGATTATACCTACAGGGGGTTACAGGTGGGCTCATAATCAATCAAAAAAACGGTTTCGTGGTTCGTGTGGATGGAGCACTCTTTAGGCCATCATATTATTCATGCAGGGCGCTCGCGCGAGTTTAACCTACCTCAAGATTTAAAGGTAGACGGCTACTAAGAAACAGACGACGCGACTCATGTAGTACAGTTTCACGGCTGTTATTGGCGCGGATGCACCACTTGTTTCGCCGTAAATAGAGATGGTAAACAGAGTGACGGTACGACAATGGACGAGCGTTTCGAGCGAACAAACACCATATCGTGCAGAATCCGCTCAAGCGGATATACGTTAACAGAAATTTGGGACTGCGCGTATGACCGCATGGTAAAAGCAGATATAGAAATGAGTACTTTTGTGCGCGATCATGCTCTAATCAAATTAGATCCTCTCGACCCGCGTGATGCATTTTTCGGGAGCCGCACAGAAAATATGATCACTCTGTACGACGTAAAACACGGGGTGCAGATATGGTATTTTGACGTCTGCTCATTGTATTCGCATATCTGCAAATACGGCAAATATCCTATAGAACATCCTACAGTGTATGTCGGTGACGAGTGTATGGAATTAGGGGGACCCGAAAACACGGATCTTTCGCGTATCGAGGGTCTCATTAAATGCACTGTGCTACCCCCGCGAAATCTACCATCCCGTGCTACCGTTGCGTATTCATCGCCGTTTATTATTCGGACTGTGTCGTAGCTGCTGCGAAACAATGAGTCAAGACGCATGCCCCCATGAAGACACTGCGGAAAGGTCATTCACAGGTACCTGAGTAGTAGATGAAGTTTGGAAAGCCGTCATGTGTGGTTATAAAGTATTAAACGTGAGTGAAAATTGGCAGTATGAGATAACGCAGTATAACCGTGATACACAGGACGGGGGTTTTTTTGTTGAATACATCAACACGTTTCTTAAAACGAAACAAGAGACAAACGGCTGGCCCGAGAACCGTGTAGAAGACAAGACAGTTTAAGACAATTATATAGCTTCTTTCAAGGCCTCCAAAGGAATTAAGCTACGTCGTACGGCTATAGCAAAAACCCTGGCCTGAGCTCGGTAGCTAAACTGTGTCTTAATTCGTTTTGGGGTAAATTTGGGCAACACGAAAATTTACCTAAAACCGAAATAGTGTCGACCCGTAAAAAACGTATGGAGCTACTGAACAGCTCTGACCACGATATCACGGGCATACTGCCTGTTAATAATCACGTATTGTATGTTATTTACAAAAAACCGAAGACGCCATAGTACCATCTAATATAACAAACGCTGTAATTGCTGCATATACAACAGCTCAGGCCCGGCTGAAACTTTACACCTATCTCGAACTGTTGGGTGAACGCGCCTTGTATTGTGACACCGATTCCGTTATTTACACAACGAAAAGCGATCCCAAAGAGGACGAGCCACGTGCGGGTCAGTTTCTGGATGATCTAACGGATGAGCTAAGCTCGCACAGCACCGCTAGCTATATCAATACTTTCGTTTCGGGCGGCCCAACATTTTATTCTTTCATAATTCCATACCCCTGGTGGTATAGAAAGCGAGGTTTGTAAAGTTAAAGGTATAACTCTTAATTATGCAAACACCTCTGTGATAAATTACAGATCGATAAGCTCGTTCGTAATAGGTGAGAAAGAGGAGCCAATTGTGCTACGGATTGCTTCAATACGTCGCACGCCATTCCACCAGGTTGTTAGACGGCCCGAAACGAAATCATGTATGCCGTTGAGCGTCAAACGGAGACGTAATGGTGAATACGGTTCGCTTCCCTATGGCTACAGGGTTTAATCTTGTAAAATATTGTTATTATAGCGACATATTGTTATTACATAAAATAATGTTATTATTGTAAAATATTTTTATTATTGTAAAATATTGTTATTATTATAAAATATTGTTATTATTGTAAAATATTGTTACTACTGTAAAATATTTATGCTTTTACTGCAAAATAAAAAATCCGTATACATATGACGAGTGCTTTATATACACTGTTGTACAGAAAAGAAATTCATTCGTGCAGACAGATACACGGTGGAAGCACCCCTGGACGTCGATGATCTGTCGCCCCACGAGCTGTGGTAAAACTTATTTTGTAAACAAAATTTTGAAATTCATTTCGCAAATGACCAGCGACCCATTTGAGAGAATTATTTTCTATTATTCCGAATGGCAACCAGCCTACACGGAGTATGGTAAATCGATAGAATTTCATGAAGGTCTGCCTCAGAGTGCCGATTACGCGAACGATCCGCGTGCAAAGCTCATAATAATCGACGATTTGATGCGCGAGGCGTCGAACAATATCGTTGTAGATATTTTCACCAAAGGTAGTCATCATAAAAACATGAGTGTTATTTTTATTACTCAAAACTTGTTCCATCAAGGACACGGTCAGCGGGATATTTCATTGAACGCCAATTATATTGCAGTTTTCAAAAATCCTCATGATCGAGCCCAAATTCAGCATCTCGCGCATCAGGTATACCCGGAAAACGCGATTTCTGCAAGAGGCCTATCACGACGCAACGTCCAAACCGCATGGCTATTTGTTACTTGATTTGAAACAATCAACACCCGATAACTGTAGATATCGTACTTGCATTTTTCCCGATGACACCCATCATTTTATGTACATACCACGGAAAAAGTTAAAAAGCAATACCAGCATATGCGAATTATCAGTTCAACGCGAGTAATGAAATCTAAAGCATCGTCGTGTCACGAAAAATGTGTATCTATATTGAGCGCGTTTCAACAATCCTACACAGCGCATCTTACATGACACGTACAAAAAACAAACAAGTGCTAGTCACACCGTTTGTCAGTGTGTGATGTACATTCTTAGGAGCAGCCCTGCCCCAAAGACATGTAGCGCAATGGAATTTAAAAGGCGTGATACATCCCGACGGTCTACAGTTCATCGGTCGTAATGGCGAGGGGTGGTTCGCTACTATGCAAACAGCACGTTGCGATACTGCGTGATCTTCAACACCTGAATAAGGAGCAGCGCGAAGCTGTTTTACGCAAAGCAGATCCAAGTATTATCCGCTGTATTTGTGAGTGTGCACTGTATGTTCTCTACGGGAATGTACCACTGAAGATCGACCAGAGGACTAAATTACGTCGATACGCACCGGTTCTCCGTCGCTTAACCTCAAAAAAAGGCTGCTGGAAGAGTAAAAAATGGTTTGTTGTTCAAAACGGTGGGTTTCCACCACTCCTGTTAGCACCAATACTTGGTACTGTTCTATCGAATTTGATTGGGGGCTGTGGATGATGGAGTACGCAAGAAAAATGATACTCGTGCCGGACGAGCATCTAACGCGGCTGAGCAAACAAAGTCATACGCAGCCGTTTTTTTAATATGGGTGCGCCTCAAACACAGCCAGTGCGAGGTATTGGCGCTACGCTAGCTCGATTAGACACGGAGGTGAATGAAATTTTGCACTCCAACGCATACAAGGATGAGAGGGAAAAATGGACGGCGTACTTGACTGTACTACAACGTTATCTCCACTTCATCGATGATGAAAGAGCTCTGTAGTACCGCGACCTTATGCAGAATAAATACTGTGTAGAGTCTGATTATGAAAGAAAAAAGGAGAAGACGAAACCGGTTACGGTATGAATGATACGGTCATACTTGAGAGTATACCAGCTAAATTTCGGGTGAAAGCGAAACTATTTCTCCGCCGCTTGCGTGGCGCTCCACCACCTAATTTTTCTTGGGATTCTGACGGTGTCGTGTCATTCAGCGGGAAACCAATAAAAGTTTCAAATATTATTTATCTCGTGAACGATGTTATGAGGGTTAGGAAAATACCTAACCCTGCTGTACGCAGTGTCTTTGCCAGAGTTCTACGAGCGATCAAGGCCCCTCGTGAATTTATTGGTAATGAGGAGTTGTAGGCGGAGTCTAGAGTTAACACAACATAGCGTCAATCGCAGACTGATGATGGTAGTACAACTAGTGAGGGATGACCCCATATGGACCAGTCAGCGTTTTTCAGCGGTGTTAAAAATAGATCACCAGCACGGCGGATACAGGGAGATAAGTAGAAAGGTGGCGGCTATCATAATAAGAAAAGACGTGTAATTTGGGCTAATCTGAAATTATAATTATGAAAATCTTACATTAGAAAACGTGTACCCTGCCCATGAAACATCGTTTTCAGGTGATATCGACGCGTCAGCAAAAAATCTCCCGTGTGAAGGCAGTACAATGGCTTGAAGCACAGGATACTTATACAAAACACAGACCCGTGCGACGTCATTATCCACGTCGTTTTTATAATGTCCGAAATATAGATGACTTCTGTGAGGCTGATCTCGTGGATCTTCGCTCGATTAAAGATTATAATGATGGTTATGTTTATCTCTTGGTCGATATAGACGTTCTTAGTAAATTTGCATGGGTTCAGCCTTTACGTGACAAGTCTGCTGCATCTGTAGCCAACGCGTTTGATCTCATTTTATCTAAAAAAAATAGTAACGGTCGATCACCCCTTTCCCTACAGCCGGACTGGGGTGAAGAATTTACCGGTGCTGTATTCCAGGCTCTCTTAAAGAAAAATAACAGTTCCGTATTACGCGAAACCCTGATATAAAACCGGCTATTGTCGAGAGATTCAATAGAACACTGAAAGAAAGAATGTGGAGGTATTTTACGTATTCTAGAAAAAAAAGCGTTACCAAGACGTTCTGCAGAATATCGTTTCGGCATACAATCACTCCGCGCATAGCGGTATAAAAAATGGCTGTTGCCTCGGTCACACAGGCTACAGCGGGGCTAGGCCCCATAATAACCTGATATGCGGTACAAAAGAACCGAGAATTGCTCGCCCAAATACAGCGTGGGCGACACTATGCCCATCAGTAGTGCGAAGGCTGCCTTCGTAAAAACTTACGAGCGTGGTTGGAGCAGCGAGTTATTTAAGATTGTCCGTGTATCGCACAGTATTTGTCCTGAGATATATGTACATACTGCGTGATCTCCACGGCGAGGATATCGACGGTATATTTTATGAGCCTGAGTTATCGAGAGTACAAACGAAGGAGTCTAAACGGTCGTCAGCAAAATGAAGGAGAAGTTTTACATGGTTTTACCTAGTAATAGTAATATGAATTATTATCCCGATAATGTGACAACAAGGTATACCATGCATTTACCCCAATGTATGTCTCTTCGCGGCAATTTGGCTGTTTCTCTAGCTGAAATACATATAGCCACGACGATTTTGCATGTACCGCCCGATGATGAGCGGCACTTTATGAATGCCATAACGAACACAGTAGCACTCGGTTGCATGGCAACCGCCGACTTTAAGGAAGAAGGCGTCTGCGTACCACCTGGTGTGTACCTCAGCATATACACATTACTCAAGGCTATTAACGAGGCATCGTGTGTTGCAGGTCATCTGAAATTTAAGCATTGTCGCAACGGATATGTGGCGGTCACGCGTATCTGTGAATCGCGTAAGAATGTAGAACACTTATTCAACTTCTCCGATGTGCTAAACAAGATTTTAGAATTCACTGAGCCTAAGGATGTGGTAGTCTGGAGCGAGTACACTGCTCAGAGACCAGCCAGCCTGGTCCATGGGACCCCAAACATGATGTACGTTTATACGGATATCTGCGAGCCCTATATTACAAGAGATGTGCATACACTGCTGCTACGAGTCGTACCAATTGTTGCCGCTGATAATCGTAATTACGGGTCGATGAAGATAAGAAGTTTATCACCACCACGCTATATTCCTCTATAACGTACTAGTTTTCAAACAATAATGATTGATATAAGGGATGCGTTTGGCAAACCGATACCATTCGAGTATGGGACGTTGACAGTGACGTTACAGTTCAAACGTACAGATTAACCTGAACCAATCTAAAATGGCTTATTATGACGAGTACTTTGATATGCAAACGGGTGGGGGTGGGGGTCGAGCCGGTTATGGTGGTATCAGTCATGTGTATTGTGACGAATTGCCAGAATCCTTCCGCCATCGTCACCCTCGGTTGCCTCTCTCGCTGTGGCACCCGCAATTTTGCCGGCAGGGCGCCAGTCGATTTTTGTATCGCCGGTATCGACAACCGGCACAACCTGGGGGTCGGGAGGGAACGACCCGGCCCCTCCATACTCACGAACTTACCTTCGTGGATCGGGTCACTTTTGTTTCGCCGGAAGTGACAATCCGGTCCATCTGGATGCGCCAGCGAGATCGACAAAACCGGTAGACGCTCGGCCGCTCAGGTTGTCGATTATGGCAGAAAGGGTCGGGGTAGGTCACTCCGAGATGGCACCAAAATATCGTGAATTTCTCCCCGGACGGCGAAGCCTCGGTCGGAAAACGCGAGCATAAATTTTCATAAATTCACGTCCGAACACTCCTGAGAGTAAACTCGGTATCACGAATACCATAAATCATAAAACACCCCGAGATCGATAACTTAACTTTTATTTTTGCGAGAGCTAATTATTTAGCGAGAGCGACCGAGAAAACACGAATTTATCTCGTCTATAGGGAGCCGGGTTGACACGGAACTCCTTATAGCACGTACGCGAACTTACACCTCTCACCTCGGCGAGAGACGACCAACGACTCTAGAGCGAGCACGTAGGGGGAGAGAGCGCGACTTACGTACGACGCGTAAGCGAGAGCGAGATACGACTAGAGCGCGTATGTAGAGAGAGACTCAGCATACACACGGCGCGTACGCGAGACAGAGACACCTCGCTCTCTCCCTCTCTCTCTACGATACTTCGCGAGACAAATTCAAATTTCGATCAGCCGAAATATAAAATCTATTACCGAGAGCTACTGCCCTCTCGCTCGATGCAATACTTACCTTAACGGAATCGCAATTATCGACGTTATTCGAGATCTTGCGAGTACGCCGAAAATCGTATCCCCATGGTCATCGCACATAGGAGGGCACTTGCATTGGCAGCACGAGAGGTTCCCGCTCTCGTCCGCAATCCTAAACCCTCCACTTCTCCTTATGTACGATGCACCTACTAGCGGGGCGCCGGTATTGCAGCCGGACCTGCATCAATTTCTCGAGCGTACTCGCCGGCCGTTCTTCCCTGACGGGTAACTCGGTTCGTCGAGCACTACTCTCCTCGCCAGGGTCGAACGCCGAGCCGTTCCTCCCTAGAACTATTCCTTCGACAACACTGTCACCCAATAAAATAAATCTACAACGGCAGTAGAAGAACATCTACGAATCGGCAGCGCATACGATCGACGAGTTGCAGAGCGCGGCAAACTCCGATAACGGCCTTGTGACGTCGACTTTTCTCCACATCGGGAAAATCACGTCACAGTATATAGTGTCACCGAATCAAACGGGTCACGGTATTGGAAGTTTCCTCGGAGGTCTTTTCCGACGAATAATACCTCTCTTGAAACAAGGTGCTCGGGCTGTTGGTAAAGAGGCGCTTCGCTCAGGTATGAACGTAGCTACGGATATCATGGATTCTGATAGTCACCCGCGAGAAGTATTCAAAACACGTCTGCATGAATCAGGGGAGAATCTGAAGCGTAAGGCTGAAGAACAAATTAGTACGCTCATGAAGGGTTCGGGGTATAAAACCGGTAAAATTAATACACTGATCCATTCTCTTGCCGGGAACGTATCACGACATACCGGTGTGAAAAAACGGAGGAAGACCGTGAAGTCGCGAAAACGTTCGGGCTCTGTGAAAAAGAGGCAAGGGAAGAAGAAAACTGTGAAAAGAAGAGCAACAAAACAGACAGCTACGAATCGTTATAAAAAATCAAGAACAGTGGCGGATATTTTTGCTTAACACAATCTTGAAAAAATGGCTTTCTTACACGCGCACTCGTGTGAGTGCCTCGGAGTCGGAGCTTGAGCTATTTACACTACCACCGATCCAGACAACAATCGAGGGAACGCATACAGTGTGTTACAAGCCGATCTCATCATTGACGGATGATTCACCGATAGAGTTTGTCATACCGGGCCAGGGTGATGAGTACATTGATCTTGCACACACCATGCTCAGTATGCGTGTTAAGATACAAACCCCTGACAAAGCAGATGCACCGTCTCCGAAAGTAGGCCCGGTCAATAACTTATTACACTCAATGTTCAATCAGATCGATGTATTTTTGAATCAGAAACTGGTATCGCCTCCTAACAATGTTTATCCGTATAGAACATACATTGAAACCCTCTTGAAATACGGGGCTGGTGCTAAGAGTTCGCATCTCACGAGTACTCTATGGTATAATGATTTGCCGGTAAAATGGATGATACAGAAGATAATAATACTAGGCTTGCAAACAGGCGAAACGTATTAGGTAAAAATCGAACGATCGCTCTCCTTGGTCATTTACATTGCGATATCTTCAATCAAGAAAGGTTTTTGCTAAAGGGCGTTGAGATGCGTTTACGTCTCGTACGGTCTAATAACGCTTTTTGTCTCATGAGTTCTTCGAAAGATTGGTCCATCCGTATTACGGAGGCATCGCTACTTATGCGGCATGTTAAGGTAACACCGGGTATACTTTTGGTCCATGCAAGAGCTTTGTCTAAATGTACAGCAAAATATCCTTTGACGCGAGTCGTGGTTAAAGCGATATCGTTGCATGCGGGGATACACGGTGAAACTCTTGATAATGTCATACTTGGCCAGCTGCCTAAACGTATAATCATCGGTTTTATCGATAATAAGGCTTTTAATGATTCGATAATAAGATTTTTAATTTTTCTTTGTACGCCGATGGATTGCAAATACCGTCAAAGCCCCTACAGCCAGACTTCGCAGATGCTGATATGTATGTTGATGCATAACGCTCACTATTCTCTGGTACAGGCATACACTTTCTCAATGAGGGTAATTGTATCGCACGTATAACCTACCGTCATGGTTATTGTCTCTTTGCATTTGATCTTACACCTGATTTCTCGGCCAATAGTAGCACTCATTGGAATCTTGTGAGGCATAGTAGTGTGAGAATAGAAATACGTTTCGCGTCTGCCCTAACATCAACGATTAATTGCTTTGTGTATGCGGAATATGATAATGTGTTGGAGGTCAACACCTCTAGACAAGTAATTGTGGATTTTAGTGGCTAAGTCGTAAGGCTTATAGAGGGGGGTGTGTCGTATATCCGTAGAACGTGCAATATTTATCGTTAGTCTGTATTCAAAAGCCGCCATGTTACGACGATCGAGAAGCACCATGAACATCGTCATTGATATACAGGGTTCGAAGGATAGATATAATCATTTTATACCTAAAGAAGTTGTCGTGGTCTCTATAAAAACATCGTACCGGGCCCACTGGATTGCATCGCTGCCCTACGCTTATAATGCTCTACCCCCTAGCGTAAAACGTCAAAACACCTGGTTACAAACCAATCATCATGGTATAGAATGGCCCGAGGGCGAGACGCATTTACGTGCAGTCGAAGCTTCGCTGAAGAAAATTGCAGCGCGGTCTGATCGTCTGTTTACAAGAAGAGCTGATAAAGCGGCTTATTTGACGCAACTAACGGATTGCTAAATTATAAATCTAGAAGAAGAAGAAGACGACGATTCGTCGTTTCGTAATCTTCCTGAGAACAATACTCGTTGTGTGTATCACGGTTTACTGCGTAAAAATTGCTCATTCACGTGACCCCTCAACAATGCTGTGAGAATCAAAAAGTTATTTCTTGTCTACATGCCTTGGTATTAATATGTTTAGGAGTGCATTTTTAACCGACTTAACACGGAACGATAAAGTAGCGTATGATTACTACAATGAGTATATGAATAAGTGTAATAAATCTAAGCCCCTGAATAATGCGCTCAACAAGGGTGCTTATGTGAGGGGTGGTTACCGTTATAATAATCTCAATAGATTTAGTGTTAAATCTCCGTCTTGTGTACAAGGCTGCTGTTCTCGCACCCGCTAACTGTACCATAACTGTGGGTTAAAAAATAAAGTATATTTTTTTAAATGTGTGTCTTCTTCCCGGGTGGAAATTGTGATAGGGCCCCGCTCCGGGCGCTGTCACGCTGCCTGACCGCCCTGTTACGGCACTCATAAGGCAGCCAGTAGCGCCCCGTAAGATTCTGTAACGCCTCGGCGTATACGGTCCGGATCAGGCTGCCTGATCCAGTCGCTTTTACGCTGCTGAGATAGCTGCCTGAATATTTGGCAGTACAGAGCGACGCCATAGTATGTGGGAGGGAACTCCAAATAATTTATATTTCACAGAAGTTCGAACTAATGCAAGTTTATTTACTTTATATATATATATAGATAAATACTATTATATTCATACATATTTATATCGTGCTTTTTCTCAGCAAGCGATTACCATCCCAATCCTTCGCGCTATTAATAACTTTGCCCACAGCTTGTTCGAAATCTTTAATGCTAAGGATTCCAGCTTTCTCTTCATCTTTATGTTTAGCGAAAATGACGCCTGAAATACGATGCGTACTTTAGTTATTACATAATATATTTTGTAAACCTCATACATGTCAAGAAATATAAAAAAGTTACCTTGGACACAAGACAAAAATTGAGTCTTGTTGATCTGTATTTTTCTTCCAGTATTTTTTACGGCCGTACATTGTACAATTACATCCCGTGCAATAGATCTTTTAAAAATTTCTCTGACGGTTTGCAGCATGGATGCTTGAACGTTTGTTAATGTCCACATATTGGCCGTCTGATTAAAAAAGAACAATTGTATTAGAGTAGATTTTGATAACAAAAAAAGTAAAGATAGACGCTGAGCACTTACTATATCATCCCAAAAAACTTCGTCTGCTTTTAGCTTAGAATCGAATTTTTTAAAATCTTCCAGGGTTTTCACTGGAATTTCGAGATCGTATTTTTCGGCAGCATTGGTGAATTTAAGAACTTCCGATATCTTTCCAATCTTGAGCTCAGTCATCATATTTTTAATTTCCTCCAGCTGCAATGATATCTGCGTAAGCTGTAGACTCTGGGAGTGGAAACCTTTATTGATCACTGCTTTGATATCTTCAATATCTTTAGAAGGAAAACAAAAACAAATTTAATAATTGTATAAATATTAAATTTCCTGTAACCACAGTGATTAAACCGTAACTGCATTCTTCATTTTTTTAGTGAATTATAACAAGTTGAGATTTGAAGAAACAGAAAAATGAACAGTATCAATATTGTTGCGCAGACTGAATTAGACATTTTTTTCCTATTTTTTACCTTCTAATGGACAGTTGCTATTCATTACGGGTATCAAATCGTTGAACAAAACTGTCCCTGGCATGTTGCTGACGTTGCATCTCGTATCAAAATTTCGTTTAGACAAGTTTTTTTTGTGTTTCTGTGAAGATTGTATTCTAATTTATTTCCCAAGCATATAAAATATTAATTGAATATAGAAATCATATAATTACGTACTTTGTCTTCATTGGCTTTCCTTTTTGGATTAACTGAAGGGCCAGTTTCAGATACTACGCAGAATCGAAAATAAACAATAATTCGAATTACATATTATAATAAATTGGAAATAACAAATAATTGTTTATATATTTGAAATGAGATGTAAATCATGCAAAAAATCTTTAATATAAAAAATTAGTAACTGTAGTTATATCCAATGCTTTTGGATATCTTATATTTGAATAATTTGCTCTTGCGTGGTGATAGAATGAAAACGAGACTTTATAATATAGTAGATAGTCGATATTATATTTGTGATCAAATTAAAGTTTATATTTCATGATGTTATTTATGTATATAATTTTTTACGGTAATTACTTACTTAAATTTTGGTTCGAATCTACCATTTTTGGCGGTTGCGACAAGAGCTTTGCTTTGGGCATCGTTATCCGTATCCGAAGAATATGCAAACGCCTTCTCGTTCAGAATTTGCAACTTACGCACTGCTTCGTCGTAAGTACCTGTCAAATTGAATACATCAGATAAAATTAAATATAAATACCCACTATCAAAACTGCAATGCAGTACTTGTTGTAAAATAAATTACCCGCTTCACCACGTATCGCTATCGAATACATTGGCCATGCTTCTGGTGCAGGACCTGCACATTTTACTAGCGTATGTAATAAGACCGAGTTTTCGTCATTATAAGGTGGAGGCATGAATTTCGATGACAACGTATCCAAATCGAAGTCATAGGTAAACCACGCCGATGGAACGAAATCGACGCTTCTTGTTCCATTGCATGTTTCTTTTGTAAATTCTATGAGTTTATAGCATGCGTCATCCATCTACAATATGAGCAATAAAAAACTACTATTTATTTATTAACCTTCGATGCATAAACTTTATTACTCTGTCATAATTACATACCTTTGATGGTATACTCAACCGACGCACTTGTTGTAGGTTATAGTCGTCTTTATTCACGTTTACTGCGTAGTCGGTACGTGTAGCGTCAAATTTTATTTTAAATCCAACGACGGTGAATGATTTATGTATGATAAACACAATCTTCGATTCCACAAGCAACATAAAAGTGCACCACAGTGAACAACATTAACCGAAACAAACACTGTTATGGACTGAAAAGTAATAAGGCGCGAGACACGTGAGAGCATGAGAACAATGCAGCCAGATCGCGCGTAAATTTACCCCCTCTCCAGTCTCTTACGCGCCCATCACACAATCATACTGGCGCGTGTCCGTGAACGAGCGACATCTTCAGAAAGAGCCGAGTACGGTCGAAGTTTTCCGACTGCGCACATTTGACGTTTCTTCGAAAGTTTTTGTGTGATGCGAACGATTTTCGCAAAATGAATTCACAAGCAAAAACACGCTTTGCGACGAAAATGCGGGTACGAAGGCATCGAATCAGCAAAAAAAAACGTGAAACGATTGCGGATGAATCCCTATGTTAGGTATGTAAAACCTAAAAATGTTCAAGCATAATATTTTACGTAACACGAATTCGATTAAGGACGTTGTCGTGTAAAATAATTTTCGACAGATTTTTTTTTAATTGGTTGAATGATTCTCTAGAATAGTAAGTTCAAAATGAGCGAAAGTTTTTAAAGAATTACCGTCTAGGAGCGCGTGAAAAAGATATTAAAGTTTTAAAATTTGACACGGAGATATTCGAAGTATACACTTTTTATTCAATTCACCTTCTTATGAATTTATGTGCAGATTGGAATGGTCCAAGTACCAGTACCGCACTTCCAGTGCCGACTAAGAGAATGTATGAAGACAGTGACAGCAGTAACGATGAGATGATACTTGAAAACGAAAATGAAAACGATATCACTGCTGAAGGAATAAACAATTATACTGAAAATCAACAAAGTGATCATGACCTCGATGAGGATAATATTAACCACTCTATTGACAATAGTGGTGATGAAACAAAAATATCGACAGATGAAAATCAAACCAGTTATGAGGAGCGAGACAGTGATGAAAGTTTTGAAAGCGATGAAGAGGTTAATGGAAGAAATCTCGACTATGTTAATCGACAAAACGTACAGGACGATGAAAATGCGATCATGGCACTTCGACGGTGGGCACTTGATTCTCATACACCGCACACTCATTTGGATAGTTTGTTAAAAATTCTTTGAGCGAGAGCCTTTCCTTCTTTACCAAAATCGGCAAAAACATTTCTCAACCCATCCAAAGCGGTGTACGAAATTAAAGAGTTCAGAAATGATAATGGTGAACGCAACGGTCAATTTGTATTTTTTGGTATTACCAAACCCCTCCAAAAAGTTATAAATACATATATACATATGGAAAATCTGTTATACTTACAATTCAACATCGATGGCATTCCTTTATTTAAATCCAGCAGTCAACTATTTTGGCCAATACTATGCAAAGTTCATTTCGAACCGGATATATACAAAGCATTCCCAGTGGCTATATATGCAGGAACTGGAAAGCCGACTAACGTCAATGAATATTTTGAAAAATTTATATCTGAGATATTAGAACTGCTACAGGATGGAATATTGATAAATGATAGACTTTGAAATTCGCATTAAATGCTTCGTGTGCGACCGACCTGCTCGCTCAATCATCAAACAAATTAAAAACCATGGAGGATATTATGCATGTGAGCGTTGCACGATTAAGAGTCAGTGTCACATACGACGAGCGCTTCGAAAACGGGACCCGTAATTTGTCCGGCACTGAGCAAGCAACCGCATTAAAATTTGGACGGCATATAGAGAATTATGGCACAAAGTGGCTAACTCTCATATTTTTCCAAAATTTTGAAAACATTTTTGCAGATTTAGTTATCACTGGAGAAATTGGATAATTTTTTATGGTTCGACCAATGCTATCGAAATTTCCTGATAGTCAGCCCATGCAGCATTAAAAAACACACATTTTGAACTTTGTTTCATGTAATTTGATGCAAAATTGGCTGTCAAATTACGATCAAGCGTTATTGAGAGAAAACATCGAAATTTTTATCGGCACAACGAGAAAATAGTGTGACGAAATTCCGCACGGAGCGCTGACGAAATGTTCTCGCGAGACGGGTGTGGTAACTGGTAGAGGAGGAGACACACGTCTGAAAAGTCACGGCCCATAGGTCACATAGGCACACCTCTATGCCCAAATATAGAAATCCCTTAGAGAGCGTTGTCCGGCCCCCTCCGAAGTCGACGACTACACGTGCCGCTCGAACTACCGACGTCGGCCCGCTTTCCACTAAAATGTTAATTCTCATCATTCAGTCATTTGTTCATCAAATGATACGAAATAAAGCACAAAATGTGTGTGTTTCCAGTGAGCATGAAATGTTGCCTTCAACATGATAAGAATAATCGTACGACTATGACAGCTTTATCATTTTTCTTCAGTATGTATATATATATTGTAACGGCCTTTCGTTACCTATCCGGGAGACTCCGCCGCCTGTGCCCCCTGGCTGCGAGCGAGGCGCGCGTCACCCTGATCGACACGGCTAGGGGCGACGGCCACCGGCGGACATTTGCGGGGCAACCGGGGTGAGCGGGCGCCAGGTACGAATACCACCGGAAAACCGGCTTGTTTAAGTTTGTCACCCCGGATGCGCCACTGGGAAGCTAAATAGAACCTGCGGGGCACGGCGGAGCCCCGGGCACACCAAATCGGCTAGGCCAGCCCGACTCAAGGTCGGTAATGGCAGAGGGGCGTGGACGGGGCGCGAGGAACCAAGGCAGAGAAAAGACGACGAACGCAGTAGATAAGGTTTAGGTTCTCTTTATTGAAACTTTGCTGGCGACCACGCCTACATCCGTCGAAATCTGGTGGACGGCGACTGGTGGCTAAGACGCGTGAAAGATGGCACGAGGCCGCGAAAAATAGCGACGAAACGTATTCGGAGGTAGCGAGAGATCGACGAAAGGTAGCGACAAAAGATATTCGAAGGTAGCGAGGGATTACCAAAAGGTAGTGATAAAAGATACTCGAAGGTTGCGAGAAACTACCAAAAGGTAGCGACAAAAGGTATTCGAAGGTAGCGAGAAATCAACGAAAGGTAGCGATAAAAGATATTCGAAGGTAGCGAGAAATCACCAAAAGGTAGTAGCGATACTCGAAGGTAGCGAGAAACTACCAAAAGGTAGCGACAAAAGGTATTCGAAGGTAGCGAGAAATCAACGAAGGTAGCGATAAAAGATATTCGAAGGTAACGGCAAAATATACTCGAAGGTAACGACGAAATTACTTCAAGGTAGCGACGAAACGTATTCGGAGGTAGCGAGAGATCAACGAAAGGTAGCGACAAAAGATATTCGAAGGTAGCGAGGGATTACCAAAAGGTAGCGATAAAAGATACTCGAAGGTAGCGAGAAACTACCAAAAGGTAGCGACAAAAGGTATTCGAAGGTAGCGAGAGACCAACGAAAGGTAGCGATAAAAGATATTCGAAGGTAGCGAGGAATTACTCAAAGATAGCGACGGGGTAGACTGAAAGATAGCAACGAACATCACGACAGACCACGAAAAGACAGCAACGCATTCCGAATTTACTCTATCGCGGGAGCGGGATACACAGACGAAGGTCGGGGCGGACAAAGACGACATAATATCGACACCGAACATAGTTGCGCGTTTCCACCTGAGCAGCTAGCGGCCACCTTCGCGGAGGTGGCGGAAGCCCTACCAGCCGACCGGTAAAACAAAGAAACACGCCGAGGCGGCATGACTCAAATCATCGACTTAATCGAACAAAACCCTAATCCCAAACTTACCAAAACGAAGCGGCGGTCCAACGTCGAAACTATGGCTCGGCGTCGCAAAACGGAACAAAAGATACTGACGAAGAAGGAAAACGAATAAGGAACACGGTGACACTAAAAACACTTGTTACCCGCAAGACGAGATCTAAGATACTGCTGGTCGATGTGTAGCGCGTCTCACGTGCTGGCCGACGCGCGCCCCACTTCGTCGAAAAATCGATATTTTCCCCAACTATGCAAAATTTCGTGGACGATGATTGACGCGCGACGGCCGCTACCCCTACTACGCGCTACGACGGGGAAGTAAGAAAGAGAGCGAAGGAGAGAGCAGACAATGGGTACGTGCACGGCTCGCGACGGAGCAAGTGCTCCCGCACTCGTTGTCCTCTAAGTCCTGTATCACGTGATCACAACAGCGAGCGCGATGATTATCGGTGCCGGACGCCTCTGATTCCTGGAACTCGGGTCGGTTTATTGTGCGACTCTCGTTGCTAGTTTTCGATGTTTCGTTCGGCTTATTTTTGCGCGGGATTTGATGTCTCGATGGCAACGAAGGGCGTTAATACGCCTCGCACAATAAATAGCTGATTTTGGTGACGAGAAGGCGCAAAAACTCGTCACAATATATTATTATATATATATATATATATATATATATATATATATATATATATATATATATTGTAGCGGTCCAACGACGGACGACCACGTGACCTATAAACAAAAACAAACAATGGTGAGTCAAGGAAACAAACACTAGATGGCGTATAATATTAAACAAAACTCGTAAACAAAATAAAGTCTACGAGACTATAAAAGGCCAACAAACGAACGAGAAGGGCACTCCTAAAATCGGTTCTGATTTGAGCGAACCACTCGAAGGAAGCAGTAACCCCGGCGGAGCAGCACATACCTCGGTATTGTGACAGCGGAGCCAACGGGTGAGCAACCTTCAGGGCAAGCTCAAACCAGATCAACTTACCAATATCGAGGAAGTCTGAGCAGGCGCAGGCAGAATCAGGAGGCGCAGCATCAGCGAGGCGCAGACCAGACATAGCGGGATGAACCCCAGCGCAGTATCCCCCTGAAAACCAATAAATCCATTAATAAAACGGCAACCGCGGAACGCGCAGTAGAACGCAATTTACCTTTCTCTTGTGACGGCGGGCGGATGGGAATTTACAATCCAGTAAAAAGAACAGTCAAAAACGTCGAAGTACGGCACCGCATTACACTACCTGAAAATATAAAATATCACGTAAAATAACCGAATAAGCCAGACGCGCGCATCAGAAAAATACTCACCGGTTGTGGAAATCGTGAAAAGACGACACACAACACTGTTTGACACATTCAAAAACTTAAAAACCGGCACAAAAACAACAAATACCCCCGTGCGTACCTGTCACGGCCGCAGCCATATTGATTTCCGATACGACATCGATTAAGCGTATCAGCATTGACAGGCAACTCACAGAGATCACAGCGCCGATGCGCATACCGCGGCTAATTAAGTGAACCGTGGGGACTTAGCGAGAGTACCCGCCACGGCTCAGGCGACATATTTCGTGTATCTATCAGAAGTAATAAAAATCTAACTTACCAACACCTTCCTTCGTCTCGACTACTTTAATTTTTCTCGAGTCCCCAAACGAACTACGTTTCAATATATATATATATATATATATTATTTATTTATATTATATAAATATTATTAATATTATATTTATATATATATTATTTATTTGTATTCTATAAATATATATATATATATATATATATTGTGACGAGCTCGCGACGCTGAAAATTTCGTGAAACAAGTCGCGAGCTGCCCGTCCAAAATCGCTAATGACGCCCAAACTGTCTTTTCTTTTTTTCCACTGTTCTCTTTTTCCCTTGCTTAGGGCGCCAGGTATTCCTTTCGCCCGAAATACCAAGGGCGATTTAACTTAACTGGTTTTTCCTCTCTCTCTATTCTCTCAGGGAACGGTGGGGGATTCGAGAGGCAATTTCCACGATTCTTACTGAGTCTGAAATAACGGGTGAGCAACAGTATGGCAAGTTCGGATACAATAACTTTATTCGACAATCTCTTTTCTAATTCTACACGGTTATACAGGTCAAATTACGCACGATTCATACAACCATTACCGACACTCCGTCCACCGGGGATGCCAGGGGACACAGCCTTTTTCTACGGGGCGAGGGGACGAGAATAAGACGCTCTCTACCGCGTCGCGTTACAATGAAAGAAGATGCACCACGTGCGCCTACCTTTTTCTTCCTCTTTGTCCGCTCGCGCAGCGTCCTCTCTCTCTCTCTCTCGCACGCACGTCCGCGCCGATGGCTCAGCCTCGCTCTTTCTCTCTCGCACGTACGTCCACGCCGATGGGTCGTCCTCCGGTATCTCGGTCTCGCTTTCTCACACGTTCAACTCCACACCAATCGTCACTCCTCTCGTATTCACAGTCTCACTTCAACTCTCGTACTACCAAATTCTAACTCTATCGTTTCCCGTATAAATTCTCACTGTCTACCTTCTTTATTTCTATCTAACTCTCTGCTTCCTTTCCAAACTCTGTCTCTCTTTCCAAACTCTGACTTTTCACTTCGCCGATCTCTTACTAACTAACTTCTCTCTAATTCTTATTCTAATAGTCTCGCCGGTCGCTCGCTCCCGTGGTGGGGGAAGGTCCACTCGATGAGTGTCGATCGACCCTCGGCGCAGCCATCTCTCTCGCACCGCCGTCGGCCGCCGTCGTTTCTCTCTCGTTCGGGGACGTTGCCTCTCGTCGCTTTGTCTGAAATTGACGAATACCCGACGACAGTGCTCGTTCTATCTGACTTTGTTTCGACCACGGGTGCGAGACGGCGCGACGCTGCTGTTTCTTCTCTCGGCGTGACTGCGAGGCCAATACTGCCTCGTCACATCCCCCCACTAGGCTATGGTCTACCTCGCGATGGGGTAGGCACACGTCGATACACCTTTCGTCACGCCGCAGCAGAGTCGTGGCTCATCTCGCCCCCGATCGATCCCATCACCATTCGATTCTTAGTCTCTACCCAAATTGACAACAGAACAATCCGACTTAACCTAGGAAATCAATCTCAAAGCCACAACACAGTTTTTCCCCAATACCAGATTTATTTTAACACTTAATTCTAGGTCGACAATCTTTGTCGTAATTTTTGGTGTTTTTTTTTTTTTTTTCACCTATTATAAAAATAAACATTTTATCATTTTTACCAACTAATAACTCCTTTTGCCTAATTAAACTGAACACAAAAATTTTGCTTACTGACTAAAAAAACTAAAACAAATCATTCTCTTTTTTTTTTTTTTTTTTTTTTTCAAAACGCACGAAAACATCCTCAATATCATTTTTCCTTCTTTTCTCTGTCCAACCCCCATGGTCCATGTTCTCCCCGTTTTCCCGTCCTGCGTAGCCCTTGGTCTTCACCACCGCGGTCGGCGGGGCGCACAGCCGGGGCATTCCGCCCGGGTGTACCCCACGCGGTAGCAGGAGATACAGTACGGGCGCGAGGGGTCCCAGGGCAAAGGACAGTCTCGCGGTCCATGGCCATCTTCGAAACACCGTGGGCACGCCATGGCACACGGGTCCTGAGGCGCCGGCCGCCTGGCTCGGTCCCTCTTCCTCTTCTCCGCCCGGTTGTGGGCGGCTCTCTCTAGCCCGTGCGGGCCCGGGCACCCGGCGGTGGTGACCCCGTCACGGTGGCACAGCCGACAAAAGCCGATGCGGAGCCGTTGCGTGCATCGCTTCCAGGGGTGCCCCGGGGATCGGCAGTTTAGACACCCCTTAGGGGCCGCCGCCCGTGCCTCTTCGATCTCCCGGCTCCGCTCAGCAGCCTCTCTGGTCTCTCTCTCGGCGTCTCTCCGGGCGTAGCTCCCCGCTGGGGGCACCCCGTGTCCCTCAGCTGGGTTGGTGGGCCCGGTCGCGGGCAATCCGGCCGCCCGTGGCCCTCGGAGATCCTCGTCGTCGTCGATGGTCAGCCCCGCGATCATTTCTTCCACCGGGTCCCTCCAGCCGACGCGTCTCTCGCCGGCCGGCAGGGTCGCCCGTGGTCTCGGGGCTGCGCTGCGTCGTGCGGGGGTTGAAGGCCCTGGCGTGGGTTCCCCCCTCTTAGTCTCCGGTGCGGCTCGCCTGCCTCGCGGCTCCGTTCCCGACGCCGCTCCCTCTTGTAGCAGGGTCCACCGCGGCTTAGTCTGCGGCGGGCCTTGCTCGCGGTCTCTGGGCCTCGGCGGTGGCACGGCCGGCTCGCCGTCCGGACCTTCTGTTGCCCCCCCGGCGCTCTCCGCCGGGTGGCACAGCCTCCTCGATGGTCCGAGCTGCGTGGATCTTGGCCTCGGCGTATCTTCTCGCCGCTCTCTCCCTGGCCGTGGCTAGCTGTTCCTCCGCGGAAGGCGCGGACTCCCTCGCCGGGGGTGTTGGCACAGCCTCTTCCACCCCGTAGAATTTTCGGCGAGCCTCCTCGCGAATTAGCCGTAGCTGGTCGCCGCCCGACATGTCGCACAGCGCTCTCTTTCGGGTTCTAGTTGATCACACCCAAAAAGACATGGTTACCTAGGTTACTACAGGGCGTCTCGACTGGTTACGTCGAGCTCTCCGCATTTCGCTTATTACCTGTAATTTTTAGGTCTTTGACATGCCAGGTCCCCGCAGGTCGACCGGCACTATCGGACAACTCGACGACGTTCGGCGATTTCATTCGCGTTATGACGAACGGGCCGGCGTATTTCTTCGCGAATTTCGAGGTTAAGTTGTTCGCGGCCTTCGATAGTACACGGTATCGCCGATACACGCGATCCCCCACGTGCAACGGAACATCTCTCCTACTTCGATTGTAATACCCCGCCTGCTTGGTTGAAGCTTCGCGGATCTTACTCGTAACGAGATCTCTTAGCTCGGCCATTTTACCCATTCTCGCGACCCATTTTCCGCGGTCTGGCACGTTCGGAACGTCTTGTTCCGCGATTCGCGTCCAGTATTGAGCTGGCCGCGGTTCCCTACCGAAATTTAAAAACGCTGGGCTCACCCCCAGAGATGAATGCACGGCGGTATTGTACGCGAACTGGAATTCTGCTACGCGCAAGTCCCATTCGCGGTGATCGGCGGAAACGTAACTCGAGATCATTGTTTTGAGGTTTCGGTTAACTCTCTCTACGGGATTGGCTTGGGCGTGATACGGTGGTGTCGTCACACGTTCGATACCGTATTCGTCCGTCAGTTTCTGTACCGTCTGATTCACGTACTCAGTCCCGTTATCTGTCAACAGTCTGCGCGGTGTTCCCCACCGACAGAGTACTCTCGCGCGAAAAGCGTCCATGATTGTTTTACCCGTGGCCGCCGCCGCGGGCACACACTCGATCCAGCGGGTGAACATGTCTTCGAATACAATCAGGTATCGATTACCCGCTTTAGATCTTGGGTATGGTCCCATTACATCGGATGCAACCGTATCCCACGGTTGTGCAACAATTCGTGGCCCCATTAGTCCCATTGGCCTGGCTTGGTTCGCCTTGTGCAACGCACAGGTGACACACTCTGCCACGTAACGCTTGACGTCTCTGTACATTCCTGGCCAATAATACCGGTTAGCCAGTCTCCGGTATGTGCGGTCCACCCCTGGGTGACCGGCTTGTTCCGCGTCATGTGCCTCCCTCAAACAAGTTTCTTGGTCCCCGGATGGTACTACTAGTTTCCACGCGTCAACGTCCTCACCTATCGCGCTTTTGATCGCGTCCGGGCGGTGGAAATAAACGGCACGGCCTTCTACTCGCCACTCCGGAAACTCACTAGGGTTTCGGCGGATAGCGTTCAGCCTCTCCTGATACCAGTCGATTTCGAAGCAGTCTCCCAGGGAATCGACCTGAGCATCACCATCTAATTCCACGTCCTCGAACATCCGCGATAGTGCGTCCGCCGCTTCATTTTCGGTACCCTTCCTATATTCGATTTTCATCTTGTACCCTGATAATTCAAATGACCAACGCGCGAGTCTACCAATCGGGTCCGCGAGATTATACAACCATCTTAAGCTGCTATGGTCGGTTACCACGGTGAACTCATACCCTTCCAGGTACGGCCTGAATTTCCGCACGGCCCAAATTACCGCGAGACACTCTTTTTCCGTCACCGTGTATCGCGTTTCCGGTCCTACCATCGCTCGACTTGCGCATTCGATCAACCGTTCCGAATCACCGTCTTTCTGTGTTAGCACAGCCCCGATCCCACGATCGCTCGCGTCCGTGTACACGATAAATGGTAACTCGTAATTCGGATAGGTCAATATTGCAGCGTTCACAAGCTCGTCTTTGACTGCTCGGAACGCCGCCTCTTCGACGTCTGTCCAGTCCCAAGTCACAGTCTTGCTCGTCAGTCTGTTCAATGGTCCGGCGACCCGCGAAATATTTTTCAAATGGCGATGGTACCAATTTACCATCCCATTGAATCGTCGTAATTCGGTCGCGTTTCGCGGTCGTGGATACTCGGTTATAGGCCGAATTTTCTCCGGGTCTGGGCGCAGCCCTTGGCTGTTCACCAGAAACCCGAGGTAGCGTACCTCGTTTCTACAGAATTCACTTTTCTCATAGTTTATTATGAGGCCGGCCTCTCGAATTATCCCGAATATCTTCTCGATCCACTCGAGGTGTTCGCGGAACGTCCTATTTACGATTATTATATCGTCTAGGTATGCAAACGCGTGCGGTTCAAGCGCTGGGCCTATCAACCTATCCATCAGCCTTTGAAAAGTAGCTGGCGCGTTGCACAATCCGTAGGGCATTCTACAAAATTCGAACAGGCCTTTGCCTTCTACAACGAACGCGGTGAAGTGTTTGCTAGCCTCCGCCATCATGATCTGGTGGTATGCCGCACTCATATCTAACGTGGTGATGTACACGGCTTCCTGAAGCTTGCTCAGTATCGTGTCCATTCGCGGTAGGGGATACGCGTCTTTCCGCGTTACTTTATTCAACTCGCGATAATCCACGCAGAATCTCCACGTACCGTTCGGTTTCGCGACCATCACCGGCGGACTAGCCCATTCGCTTTGCGACGGTTCGACGATGTTACCGGTTAACATCCTATCTACTTCGGCATGCAATGCGTCTACCACGACGGGCGAGCGTCGGTACATCCGTTGTTTCACGGCACGGTCGGTCGTAACCTCTATCACATGTTGCGTGAGTGGCACAGCAACATTAAAATCTTTTGGCATCGTCGGGATCACTCCCGAGAGCATCTTTTCCAATTGATTTTTTTCCTCGCGGCCTAATTCCTGCAGACCGCAACATAACCCGATCGCGGCGAGTTCATCGTTCGGCTTCATTATCGGATGCTCTATCCCGACCTCATCCAACGACCAGACTCCGCGCCCGGCACAAACATTTACCCCGAACGCGTGCATGAAGTCCATGCCTAACAGACAGTCTGATTTTAAATTCCGGACGATTATGGTCGGGAACCACTTCTGAACCCCGTCCAACGAAATCGGGAACAATGCTTCCCCGACTACTCTTTCTACAGTACCGTTCGCCATCGTCACGCTGTCAAGTCTCGTCGTCGGGTATTGTCGGTAAGCTATTCCGAGCTCATTGACAATATGGCTACCGATCCGCCCAAACACGGAAGTTGTCGCCCCGCTGTCTATCAATGCCTCGAGACACCTTCCACCGATCTCTAGCGACACGAATACCCTTTGCCGACCCGGTTCACGTTTCCACTCCCTCGGTGGAGCGGGAAATGCAAAGGAGAATCTCGTGTTTATCTCGACCGGAACTTCTTGTTCCAACGGTTGACCCCGCGCCGCGTTCTCGCGATCGTCGTTCCCCCGTTCCACGTTTTTACCGCGGTCGGCTTCGTTCGTTTCGCCAACAACGCGCGCGTCCGGCATTTCTGCCTCCGATTCGTCCGAATCGTCGAGCGTCCAAATGCCAATCGGCCCGTAGGGTGACTCACCTGTGTCGATTTTATCTACGTTTGCCGATGCTGTTGTGTACGGAGAGCTCGCTGTACCTGTAAGAACATCTTTCCCTAACTCGGTGCTCACGCGCTCTATCCTATTCAGACTCGACTGATCGGGGGTTGGGGACAGGGGAAGAGAATTGGGTCTCCACTCGTCACCTTCCTTCGGCGGGGTTTCTACGCGGAGCGCTGGCTGTCCCGCCGTGGCCAGGCTCGATTCGCGTTTTTTGAGAAGGCGCAGCCACAGTTCTCGGCCGTCACCGCCTTCCGGCGACAGCCTATGCAAAGTTGCACCTTCTGTTTGGTACACTCGCGGCTGAAGTGACCCGCGTCACCGCAGTTAAAACAGAACAGCGGAGTTCGTCTTACTGAACTCCCTGACTCTCGTGAAGCAGCGTTTACGGTTGTCCGATCCCGTTGATTCGACCGGCTGCTTCCGCTGTTCCCCCCACCAGACTGCTGTTGCGTCTGGTGAGTGTTTGTGGAACTCGCTGGAGGTTTTGCTGCAGCGTTGGCGTACGACGTTGACGGTGTCGTTGCCTCCGTCGATGCAGCCTGTGCGCCGTTGCTCTCACGCCTCTGTCGTCGGCGTCTCTTCGGCGCAGCCTCTGGCTCAACACTGTCGCGTTTCGTTCCGCTGCTCGTCACGGCGTTCACCTCATAGATCGGACGTCGCTGATTCAACGATCTCTTCGGGTCGGTCGGCTTCGTGACGGCGCTGCTTTTGGCGACCCACGCAAACTCCTTGACGTGGCATTCGCCTCTTGGTGGCGGTGGTCGGCGTGTCTTCGCTCGTGCCCACCGTCTCTCGATCTGCGACGCTCGCGCGACGAGTTGAGCATACGTGCGTACTTCGTCGCGCTCCAGCTTATCCCAGTATTCTGGCCGCAAGCCGGCGTACGCTCGGTCTAGCTGGCCCTTCAGACTCTTCTTTCGGCGCAGCCGATTGTATAATCCTTGGATACAGATCAAGTAGTCTTTGGCGGACTCATCGGCACCTTGCGTCCTCGCTCGGATATCGTCCTTCAGGCCTTGTTGATCATAGTCAGCCCCGAACCATGCGCGGAAGTCGTGTAGAAAGTCGCGCCATTCTTCCCACTCGTAGCGATTTGATCGGTACCACCGAACGGCACGGCCTTTCAAGACTTCTGGCAACACTTGGAGACGTTCGCTGTACCGAAGGTCTGATGCATTGATCTTCTCGTAGAGTTGCTCAATAAACTCCTCACAGCCGAACTCATCGTCTCCTGTGAACTTCAGTTGCCATTTCCGCGCAACTTCTCCGACGTCACGTGTGCGCCTTCGAGATCTCGGTCGGTTACGCTCGCCATCGTCCTCCGAGCTCCAATCGTTCCTTCGATCGTCGTTTCTTCGTCGTGGTCTTCCACCATCATTCCTCGCGTACGATCGGTTGTTTGGTGCAACCTCCGATTCGAGTGACGATGACGACGAATCACTCGAGTATTCCTCAGGATCTCTCGAGTGTCGTGTAAGTGTGGCGGAGCCTTTTCTCGCTCCGCTCTTTGGTTGGATCATGCGGCGTTTCGATCTCGGTTCTGTATCGGTCGATTCCTCCGGAGACGTCCTTAGACGGGTTTTCCTCCTTTTTGGCAATTGCCATTCGCCTTGCTCGCTGATATCGCTGTCGGTCTGTACGCCGATCTCTCTGTAGGTTGGCGCAGGCCTTTCTTTCGGCCTCAACGCAGCACGCCTCTCCTCACCATCCTGCATCCCCCCTGGCACGTCACCGTGGACTCTTCTCGGGGCCTTGCTCGGTTGACGAGATTTGTGCGCGTTTTGTTCTGCCGTCCACAGGTCCTCCACCATACGCTGATCCTCAGCGCTCGGTGCAACCGATCTTCTTCCGCGAGTCACTCTCATTGGCGCAGCCGATCCTGTATCTGCGAGCCTGTCTGGTTTTCGCGTCATCTCCGGATTCGTGTTTCGGGCTCCACCCGCGGGACTCTCTGGTCTCGAGCCTCCATCTTGACTCGTGGCTCGTGACGCACCCGATACCCACTCTCGCAGTCGGTTCCGAGTCACCGCTGGCACACCAGTGGGGTTGATAATGAGCGCCTGGAGCATCTCCCGCATTTTCCCGCTCACGAAACCGTCGATTTGCTCGAGCTCCTTCTCGAGGCCATCCTCTGGAATTTGGTCGCACGCCCCCCACGTGATACTCGAGTACCCTTTTTCGCGGAGTTTGCACCTTCGGAGTCTGTCGCGAAGCACCTCACTCGTTCCCTCGACACTTGCGTCCACCGCGCGTAATAATTGTCGAACCTCGTTTTCCGGTATCGTGTCGATCCACTGCAAGACGTCCGGTACACGCGGTCGGCGCTCACGCGTGTTTACGTTCGACACGTCTATGTCGACACTCGCGGCCAAATTGGGGTTGCTCCCCCCCTCCTCGGAAGGGCAGGTTTCGCTCGTCGTCGCGTCCACAGGCATTGTCCAAAACGTTGGTTACGAGACGTAAACGATTAGCGATCTACTCCAGCGATTTTATGTTCGCGAATAATTTTCACTAATTCTTTTCCACCGGCCAATTTTGGTGATTTTTACTCGGCCGTTATTCTGTTATCATGTCGAATTAACTCTCGTCACGGTCAAATTTTATTTCAGTCTCGCCAAATTTTTTTGTCGGGAACTTCGATAATTATCCACCCCGATGTCTGTTATTGATCGCAACCCCGAAAATTATTTATTTCACGACGCGTATCATTTATTATCACCTCGAAAATTATTGATTGGCACGTAACTTATTTTTTTTTTTTTTCGCGCCCTTTATCTTTCGCGAATTTCCCAAAATTTCTTTATTCACCGCGCAATTTATTTTTCGTGGCTGCCAAAAAAATTTTTATCTCCGACATTTATTATTGTTTCCGTTTTTACAATAATTATTTTCGTCGGGTCGAGTCGTCTCACTCAACCGAACGCGCACTGTACCGTACAGTTAAAGTCCGAACGTCGTTGAGAACCTCGAGCCGCACCGAAAATCCACGATTATAATTTTCGTACCACGGTATCAAAATATTCGAAATAATATTTCGTACGACCACTCGACAATTCTTGCCGTGGTCCGCACAGCGTATCTCTCGAAATTCTATTCGCACTATTTTTTTTTTTATGTCCGTTCGACCGTGAGAGCGAGCGCCGTGTTTACATCGCGCGCGACACTCTCGCTCGACTCTCGTTGCTCACGCGCAATTTCGTTCTCGGCTTTCAGCACAGCCGTTCGAGTACACGTGCACTCGCAATACGAAATTTTATTTGCCACGGCCCCACGTTGGGCGCCAGAAAATTGTGACGAGCTCGCGACGCTGAAAATTTCGTGAAACAAGTCGCGAGCTGCCCGTCCAAAATCGCTAATGACGCCCAAACTGTCTTTTCTTTTTTTCCACTGTTCTCTTTTTCCCTTGCTGCGAGGCCAATACTGCCTCGTCACAATATATATATATATATATATATATATATATATATTGTGACGAATTTCCGGAACCTTCCGCCATCGTCACCTTCGGTCGCCTCTCTCGCTGCCGCATCCGCAATGCCGGCAGGGCGCCAGTCGATCTTTTTATCGCCGGTATCGACAACCGGCACAACCTGGGGGTCGGGAGGGAACGACCCGGCCCCTCCATGCACACGACTTACCTGCGTGGATCGGGTCACTTTTGTTTCGCCGGAGTGACAATCCGGTCCATCTGGATGCGCCAGCGAGATCGACAAACCGGAAACGCTCGGCCGCTCAGGTTGTCGATTATGGTAGAGCGGGTCGGGGTACGTCACTCCGAGATGGCACCAAAACATCGATAAATTTTCCGAGAGACTAAGTCTCGATCGGAAAACGAGAACAAGAATTCGGCGAACTCACTCACGTAAACTTCCGAGCACGAAATCGTCAACAAAACAAATCACAATAACCACCACGAGAGCTTAAATTTTAATTATCGGAATCGACAGATTAAATTGTATATCACGGGAACTAATTACTTTACGAGAGCGAACGAGAAAACGCGAATTTATTTCATCTATAGGGAGCCGGGTCGACACGGAACTCCCTATAGCGCGTACGCGAACTTACACCTCTCACCTCGGCGAGAGACAAACCACGACTCTAGAGTGAGTGCGTAGAGGGAGAGAGCGCGACTCACATACGACGCGTAAGCGAGAGCGAGACAATGCTAGAGCGCGTACGTAGAGAGAGAACTCAGCATACGCATGGCGCGTTTGCGAGACAGAGACACCTCGCTCTCTCTACGACGCTTCGCGAGACACCGCTGGTCTCGAGCGCGACACGATAGCAACTGATTTTCGACCAATCATATTTCGATCAGTCGAAATGCGAAATCGATCATCGAGAGCTACTGCTCTCGTTGCAATATATATGTATATATATATATTGTGACGTGATTTTCCCGATGTAGGGAAAAGTCACGGTCCCAAGGCTGTTACCTGGTTTGCCCTCGCCGCACAACCCAACGATCGTCACGCGCTACCGATTTGATCTTTTTCCAAAAAATTCGACAAAAAGGTAACATTACTGTCAACATTTTCTGAGAATTTACGATTTTTTAGCTGATAATTAGGGCAGCAGTAAAAAAAAGATTAAAAATCACGAAAAATCAATTATTTTCTTATGGGAAAAAGTAAGGCTTCCTAGCGGTAGGTAAATATGGAGGGAAAATTTTGTAAAAATTCTGACATTTTTTTTGAATTATTACGAACCAATTTGGGGGGTAATACCATTAAAATTCGATTTTGCCCTTCTTAAGGACAGGTCTAATATATATATATATATATATATATATATACATATACGCGTCGCACTAGGCCTCGGTGCGAGGCAGAGGCCAACGTACACACGAGGTGTGCCTATGCCTTCGACTCTCGCCCCTCCAACGCCCGCCGCACGGGCCGGCGGACTTACCCGCGCTAGACCCGCTTTCCACAAAAACGTAAATCATTATAATTCGCTCATTTGTTCGTCGATCGATGCGAAACAAAGCCCAAAATTTGCGTTTTTTCATTGTGAATGAAATCCTGTGTTTGCCACGACGAATACAATCGCGCGATTACGGCAAATTTAACATTTCCTCGTTTCAATGACGAAAAAACTATTAATGTTTCAAAATTTTGAAAAAAAATGAATGCCACCCAACGCGGGCCATAAGTCTCTATATATCCTCAAAATTTCAACCCGATTGGTCGCTCAGTGCCCGAGTATTTACGATCGCCGTTTTTGAACACGAGGTGAGTTTCTCGGCCTCGAGGAGCGTCGAGCGAACGCTGTACAGCAACCATTGACGCAGCTTAGCTACGTTACGCACAATTCTTTCTTCAAAAGAACAACGGCGGTCAAGTGGGCTAAGGCGTTCCGTGTTCGTCGGCGTTTCGAAAGAATCGATGGTTCGAATCTCTCTGTACCTTTTTTTTTTCGTGCTAGCAATTTATTAAACTATTGCTACAATAATGACGAGATATGGACGGATAAAATTATAATATTTCATCATTATACTTGATCTAACGAGACAATATACGACCAATATCGTTGACGTAAATTGCTCTGTCAGTAAAATTCGCGAATCATATGTTCTAGCTCTCTCGCCTGAAGAAGCTACCGTATAGCTTGATCAGCTGATTGTGAGCCATATACTTTCGGCAACAAAATATATATATAGTATAAAGTGTATGGCTCGGCCGATCAAGCTATTGTGCCTCCCGAAAATATATATATATATATATATATATATATATATATATATATATATATTTATGCGCGTCGCACTAGGCCTCGATGCGAGGTAGAGGCCAACGTATACACGAGGCGTGCCTATGCCTTCGACTCTCGCCCCTCCAGCGCCCGCCGCTTGGGCCGGCGATCTTATCCACGCTAGACCCGCTTTCCACAAAAATGTAAATCGTTATAATTCGCTCATTTTTTCGTCGATTGATACGAAACAAAGCCAAAAATGTGCGTTTTTTCATTGTGAACGAAATACTGTTTTTGCCACGATGAATGTAATCGCGCGATTATGGCAAATTTAACATTTCCTCTTTTCAATGACGAAAAAACTGTTAATTTTTCAAAATTTCGGAAAAATAAGACAGTCATGTTCCGTGGGACATAATTCTCTATGTACCCTTAAAATTTCAACCCGATTGGTTGCTCAGTGCCCGAGTATTTACGATTCTCGTTTTTGAATACGAGTTGAGTTTCTCGGTCTCGACGAGCATGGAGGGAACGCCGTACAGCGGGCACCGAGCCGCTTACCTACGTTTGGCGCAGATTGTTATTCGAGTGAACGGAAGTGGCTGAGCGGGCTAAGGCGTTCCATGCTCGTTGCGGCACCGAAAGATCCGTAGTTCGGATCTCTCTGCCATCGTTTTTTTTTGTCTCAACAATTTATTAAATTATTGGTTCAATATTGACGAAATGTGAACAGATAAAATTATAATTTTTCAGCTTTATTCTCGATACAACAAGACGATTTACGACCAATGTCGTCGACGTCAATTGCTCTGTAAGTCAAATTCGGGAATCATACGTTGTAGCTCTCTCGCCTGAAGAAGCTGCCTTATAGCTTGATCAGCCGAGCCATATACTTTCGGTGCCAGAAAAAAAAATATATATATATTCTATTAATTCAAATTTACCAATTATATGTTCCAACTTTTGGTCAATTGGTAGATTGGTAAATTTTATATATACATATGGGGCATTCCATGCCAAATCGGACAGCTATTACCTCTTGCATCTCCGATTTTTTGGAAAATTTTTTATGTTCTAGTATTGGTTAAAAGAGATCTCTGCGATTTTTTTCAAGTTTTTTTGTCGACCCGATTTTAAGATATCAATCTTTCAAAAATGAAATTTTTTTTCATACGTCCATAACTTTCCGAGAAATAAACCAAAGTGGACGTTTTTTTTTGAAACATTTTCTTTTTAAACACTCTTTTGATAAGAAAATATGAAATAAAATTTTCAAACCATATTTCTATAAGATTTTCAAGTTTTTAATATAAATTGTTGATTTACAAAAAACACGATTTTCTTGAAATTTTTTTCTAAAAAACTGTAATTCATTCCACAACTTTTAAGCCTAGGTAGATAATGGGATAACGATGGGATCTATTTTTATTTGATTTTTCAATTTCCATATTTTAGTTATCTATATTGAAAATAAATATTAACCGTTTTTCCAGGCTCACCGGTAACGGTCATTGTTATGTATGAGATGAAATAGATATGTCCTAATCATTTATCGCTATCTAAAGGATATTTGTCGATATCTAAAGGATAAATCTCATTTTAAAGGCATTTGGTTAATGGATGTATACTGAAACGTTGAACATCCCGCCCCGGCGAAGGAGGCATTGCAGCAACAGCGGAGGCTGTTTCTTTACTGCAAGGCAAAGGAAAAGACAGCGCAGAGACAGCGGAGACAGTTTATCAACTATAAGGCAAAGGAGAGACAGCGCAGCAACAGTGGAGGCAGTTTCTTTACTGCAAAGTAAAGGAAACGACAGCGCAGCAATAGCAGAGGCAGTTTATCAACTATAATGCAAAGAAGAGTCAGCGCAGCAACAGCGGAGGATGTTTCTTTACTGCAAGACAAAGGAAAAGACAACGCAGAGACAGCGGAAACCGTTTATTAACTATAAGGCAAAGGAGAGACAGCGCAGCAACAACGGAGGATGTTTCTTTACTGCAAGGCAAAGGAAAAGACAGCGCAGAGACAGTGAAGACAGTTTATCAACTATAAGGCAAAGGAGAGATAGCGCAGCAACAGCGGAGGCAGTTTATCAACTATAATGCAAAGGAGAGACAACGCAGCAACAGCAGAGGCGAGTTTGTCGATTGCGGAGGAGCTGCTTAGAAGAAGGAGAGGATCGCGACGATCGACGCCACGATGAACAACATCAGAGGAAAGACCAACAGAGGGCCATTCAGCATTTCATTAAAATCCAATAAGTACAAATTGTACCCTCACGGCAGCATCTCGGAATAAATTCAATTGTTAATTTTGACCATGAGTTCAACACAATTCAACCTCTCTTCGAGTCCCGAACCTCATCACTTAATGAAACGAACCCTCACGTTTCAATACATTAATATATGTATACATTGACCAAATTCGTTTAAAATGATATTTATGCTTTAGATGTCGACTAAAAAATAATCAAATAATTTTTATTTTGGAAGGAATATTGTAAGGATATAAGGCATATTAGAGACAGAGAGAGAGAGAGAGAGAGAGTGAGAGAGACAAGTGGGAAATCGAAAACTCTTCGAGAACAATCGATAATTTATTCTATATAAAATAACCATTGCGTTTACATTTCATATTTTATATTTTGTTGTTCTGTTCGCCCCTTCAGCCTCCGTCCGCTCAAATGGACGGAGAACATTTTTATTGTTTACAAATGTTTATTGATAAATTCGTTAATTAACGAAAATTGCTCTTTCGAAGAGCAAGAAGCCAACGACGTTTGTCGTTTATTATCCCCGTCCGCTCAAATGGACGGAGAGAATTTTTATTGTTCAATTAACAAAAATATGTTAACTAATAAAAGTCACTCTGTGAGACAGGGCGATGTCGATTGTTATGAATTATTAAGGTTTATTAAAGATGTTAGTATTGGAACAGTTAACGATATATATATATATATATATATATATTGTGACGAGGCAGTATTGGCCTCGCAGTCACGCCGAGAGAAGAAACAGCAACGTCGCGCCGTCTCGCACCCGTGGTCGAAAGAAAGTCATATAGAACGAGCACTGTCGTCGGGTATTCGTCAATTTCAGACAAAGCGACGAGAGGCAACGTCGCCGAACGAGAGAGAAACGACGGCGGCCGACGGCGGTGCGAGAGAGATGGCTGCGCCGAGGGTCGATCGACACTCATCGAGTGGACCTTCCCCCACCACGGGAGCGAGCGACCGGCGAGACTATTAGAATAAGAATTAGAGACAGTAGTTAGTAAGAGATCGGCGAAGTGAAAAGCCAGAGTTTGGAAAGAAAGTGAGAATTTGGTGTGCGAATGGCACAGGAGCTAGAATTTGGAGTGCAAATGGCACGCACGTAAAAGTGAGATTTGAGCGATTGATAGAGTGAGAGTGCGGACGACGAATTAGAGAGATAAAAAGAGTTGTAAGAGAGGATAGAGCGAGCGAGCGAGCGAGAGACCGAGAGATCGGAGGACGATCCCTCTGCGAGGACGAGCGTGCGAGAGAGAGCGAGCGAGGCTGAGCCACCGGCGTACCCGGGAGCGACAGAGAGGTACGCTGCGCGATCGGAAGCAACGAGATAAGGTAGGCGCACATGGTGCACCATTTCTTGTGTAACGCGACGCAGTAGAGAGCGTCTTGCCCCGTCCCCTCGCCCCGCAAATCAAAGGCTGTGCCCTCCGGCGTCTCCGGGGGTCGGCATGAGAGGTAGAACCCGGTATGTGAATGTGTGTGTGAGAGAGCGACTGACATTGTGTAGAGCGTTAAAGAAATAAAAGATTATTGTTACTTTATTCCACATATTCGGTGCTCACCCGTTATTTCGAACAGAAAATAAATAAGTGAACTTGCCCCCGAACACCCCCTTCCTTCCCTGGGTTTAGCCGAGGCGGGTCGGAAGAATAAGAAATTGCCCTTGGTATTTCGTGCGAAAGAAATACCTGGCGCCCAAAGGTGAGAGCGAATAAGTAAGAAAAAAAAAGAAACACGGGCGTCATTAGCGATTTTGGACGGGCAGCTCGCGACTTGTTTAACGAAATTTTCAGTGTAGCGAGCGCGTCACAATATATATATATATATATATTGAGACGATATTGTCTCATACACCCGAGCAAAATCCCCCCACCATCGAAAGAGCGAACGTCGCCAGTGCACACGGCACTTAGATTCACACAGCACCAATGTCAAAACAGCTGATTGGTCCGTCTGAAAATCCTTCGACCTATAGGTGAGCAGCCTAATTAGTATAAAAGGCCGGAAAAATCACGATAAATCATCAGTTAATAGCTGGTCACTTACCCGGGTGGGTGCTCTGAAGAAGAGACGAAACCTGGTAAGCGGCATTGACCTCTGAATAAGAGCGAAACGGCGATTTAACACAACAATTCTGAAAAAGAATTGTTGCTCGACGAAAAATACATTGAACGAGCAGTAAAGGTCCTGCCTAAGAGCACTGACCTTTAACCTAAACACAACAACACGCATCGTCAACGGACAGGCGGGGAGAGGAGCGATCACCTGTGTTTACGTCGCAGGACCAGCTGACGAGAGAGGAGAGGAAACGGCGATCGAGACGGTGATCAATGTTTTGGCGGCACACCGACGATCTACAGTGACGGCCAAGCAGAGCGGGAATACCGACCCACGAATAATAGAATTAAATACCAATAATATCCAAACATTGGATTTTTACTTTCATCGAAATTTATATAGAAAATAAAGGCGAAGTCGCTCCAATTGAAAATTCAGAATCTCAGCACTTAAGAGAATAAACGACTTCGTTACCAATACAAAAAACAGGCCTCAAAGAGAAATTACTTTCCCTCACCAAAAACCTTCACACACTATATAATCGTCGAGCCATCGCACTCAAATAAATTTATTGAAACGTTCTGCCGTTTCAATATATATATATATATATATATATATATATAATGAGTAGATAATAAGATAATTCATAAGGGGGTTTCCCCAATAGTGATGCAACGGTAATGCTAATAACTCCCGCCTCAGTCTCTATGCATGGATGGATATGTCTATATCAGGGGGGGGGGGGGGGGGGTGGCAAACCCCGCCCAAAACCACCGTTACGCCGGCGCTAGAGCGTCCTTGTTCTCCCTAAGTTCGTCTCCCCTTTTCGTCGGGTGTTCGCACAGCTATCGCACCACGTGCGTCTCACACAGAGTCACTCTATCACCTCCACTAGTTGCACACAGCATGCAGTATACCTCGTTCAACGTTCTCAGGTTGCTATTACGTAGCAACCACTCACACAGTCTTACGCTCACCAAGTTATACACACACTGTACTTCTCTCGGCGTCGTACTCAACTCGACTGTCCCTTGCATATATGTAATACTCCTATATTGCCAGCGGCCTATGCTTCCCTATAAGTGGTGAGGACGGCGATGAAGTGAGACAGAGCGAGTTACTTTTGGTCGTTCTGCGCACGCGCGACTCATTGGCGTAGTCACAAATAGATATATGTTACTTGCGCGAGAAATGTTGATGCCATTAGCGGGAAAAGGAAATGTTGGTGGAGAGGCGTTTTAAACACACATTCAAGAAACTTCAACAAATGCATACATTTATTATTCACATGTATTGTGCACTTTCTATTTTTGATTTTTTTTTCATTTATATTATATTTCATTTTCATGAGCACTTTCGTGTATGCTCAATATAAACTCAAGGGGGATCTCACTGATATTTAGTATGCTTTATTTTGGCGACACGTGCATATCTGCTGATGGAAACCTTTTTTATCGTTATATGAAAAGTACGGGTTACCATAAACCTTTAATTTTGACGTCAAAAACACTTTTTAGATTTCCAAAATACGAACACTCATAACCTCACAGCACCTTTCAGTTGAACTGGCAATGGCGTAGTCAAGGAATGACGTGTTTCCATATACTCCTATGCAACTGTTGCGCACTCCCGCTTTTACTCGCGCTTGCGCACTGCAAGCAAAAGTGACAAGCCACGAGCGAGAGAGCGATATTGTCTGCACCGTAATGTTCTCGTCACGTTTCGGTGAGCGCTGGCAATATAGGAGTATTACATATATGGTCCCTTGCCGGCTTGCCGCTTACTCGACCGGCCGCTTCCTTCCAATATGGCCGCCATTCAATACTGCTGATACAGCACGATGCTACTGCCACCTGTGCTGTACCCGCGAGTATTTGAACCGGGCATTGCTCTTAACACTCGGCCATCCTGAGTGTGCGCGCGTCCTCGTGCGCGTTGCTATGCGCGTTTGCGCTATTTTCCTTTTTATTGTACATTAGTCTTTGGTTACTTACAATCAGGTACATTATTTTACTTAACATTATCATACTGTTAACGGTGATTCAGTCTTCTTTTGGACTTGTACGTACTACTAATGCACTTAATTTTACTATTTCAGTCTTTGCGTTACTTTTGGGACTTATTACCACTCAGTTATACATTGCAATAGTTGGTTTTCGGTTCGCACAGAGTTTTTTTTATAATTACGCGCTATTCACACCAGTAGTCTTCAAAATGCGCCGGCTTTCGGCGATTCCGTTGCGCGCGCGGAGTGGGTTGTGATGCATCCGTCGTTACTGCATCCGGTTGCTCGTCGTCTATTTCCTCCGCTGGTGTCTCGTCCGTCGTGTCGAGATCGTGGTTTCCCTCGTCGTCTTCGCTATTGCTCGCTTCACCGTCTTCGCCGTCCGACTCGTTGTTGTGGCTTGTCCTGGGTTGCCAGAGTTTTAGTTGGCTTGCATGTGCCGTCGTCGCTACCGTTGACGTCGAGGGTGAGGATAGGGTATCACTCAGTGTGGTGATCCGGTATGTATATGCCGGGAGCTCGCCGATGATCACGTACGGCCCCTTGGATTTGGGCTGGAGTTTGGTCGATTCTCCCGTCGCAATTTTTGGTGCTTTCACGTAGACGATATCTCCTAGCACGAAATTTGGATAGAAATTTCGGCCCTTGTCGTAACGTTGTTTTGCACGTTCCTGTTGTGCCACGATGCGGTCCCGTGCCTGTGCTTGCAGTTCTGTCGGCGGCGTGTATTCGCCTTCTACGTCCTTATTCACCTGTCGGAGTTTGCCTTCTCCGCTGCTCGGCTCGTATACATACACTAGTTTAAATGGGCTATATCCTGTCGCCGCATTGGTGAGACTGTTGAGGTCTGCCTCGATCTTCTCGATCGCGCGATCCCAGGTTCGTCCTTCGTCGTCCGTCAGGTTCGTTCGCACGGCTTGAACGACGCAGGCATTAACCCGTTCAACTTGTCCGTTGCCTTGTGGATGTCGTGGTGAGTTGAGCGTGTGTTTAATTCCGTGGCGTGCACAGTATTGTTGGAACGGCCTCGAAGTGAAGCTCGTTCCTCTGTCGGTAAGGAGGCGATACGGTGCTCCGAAACGTCGGACTATCGTACTCAGGAAGTGTACCGTTCCTCCGGTCTTGACGTTGGTTATTGGTTTTAGGATAACGAACTTGGTGAGGTTATCCACCGCCACACAGATGTACTTGTTGCCACGGGTACTCGTAACGAATGGTCCAACATGGTCCATGTGGAGTACCGCAAATGGTCGATGTCCGGGTGGGATAGGGAAGAGTCCTCCGTCCTGTTTGCCCACTCTTGGTTTTGATGTTGTACATTCCAAGCATCCTCGGATGTGTCGCGCCACATATTGTCGCATTCCGGGAAAGTAATACCTCTCGGCAATGCTCTGTAGTGTACGAGTGTTGCCGGGGTGGCTCTTACAGTCGTGATGCCTCATAACTATTGCTCGTCGTAGTTGACGCGGGATCACGAACTTCCTTTGACCGTCGCTGTCCTTGTAGACTATCCCGTCACACAGCAGGTAATGGTCTACGTGCCCTCGCTCATCGCGAGTCCTCTGATTGTCCGGTATCGACAAGATCCTCTTTTTCTCGTTCAGATCCGGGTCACTTAGCTGGTACAGCCGAACTTCGTCCGTCTCGGACTGTAATTCCAGTGTCTCGATTGTAGTCGGTTCAGGCTCTTCGCTGATAGCGCGGCTTAACGCGTCCGCATGTGCTAAGCTCATGGCAGGTCGGTGTACGATCTGAAAGTCGTACTCACTCAGCAGGTTCTGCCATCTGATGATCTGTGAGTTGAGGGTCTTCTGCGTGCTGATGTGGCATAGTGCTCGGCAATCGGTCACCACCACGAACTGGATATTGGCCAGCAACGATCTCAATCGGGTGATGGCCCATACCACGGCCATCAGTTCCAACTTATTACTATAGTAGTGACGTTCGACCTCAGACGTCCGTCTGCTCACGGCGTATACCAGCCGTAGTGCGCCTTGTTGGTCCCTCTGCATCAACAATCCTGCCAGTCCCAGGGCGCTGGCGTCGGTATGAACTTCTGTATGCGCTGTTGGGTCGTACGCCTGCAGTACGGGCGCGGTTGTCAGTCTCTTCTTCAGTTGCCGGTATGCCATACGTTCGAGCGTTCCCCACTTGAATGTCGCATTTGTCTTTAACAACGCCGTCAACGGCGCTGCTATTGCAGCGAATCGTGGGACGAACTTGCGGAAAAAGGTGAAAAAGTAAAACACTTAAACAAATTACATGTGGCATCCGGCCATACGAAACCCGAGTCTGCAGTTTACTTTTTATTTTTTCCAATTTGCATTCATCGCCATTCTGCTTTCATCTACCGTTTTGATCTCAACTATACCTTACAACAAAATTAAGAGATAATTTTTTTGTACCCAATAAAATACAAACTTTTGACCAGCATTTGTCGTACGGAGATTTAAAAGAATGCCCGTACGAGAAAGAAAACCAAAGTTGTACATGTTACAAAGTATTCGTTTATTAGGTATACAAAAATTATCCCTTATTTTTGTGAAAACTATAATTGAGGAGACAAAAACGGCGAGCAGAATGGCGGCGAATGAGAATTATTTCGTGAGAATAAAAAGTAAATTGAGTGAACGCGTGTGAAAATAAAATAATGGAAGGAAAAAATAAAAGAAATCGAGCGAGTGCCGTCTTCAATTCTTGGATCCTAGCTCGCGAAAAGCGCGGTTGTCGGTGTTCTGGTCGACGGCGGAGGAAGGCAATGGAAAGCATGAGCGAGCAAGAGAAGGACGGCTGGATAACAGAAGCGACGTTGTACCGTGCTTTTTCGCGCTCGGGGTACAACCGATCCCGTTTCAATGCAGTTTGGAAACTGAGGTAAGTAATAGTTTTTTCGAGCAAGTCCATTTCAGATTTATATTTAGTAATAGTTTAATTTAAAGTTGTAAATTTGGAAAAATTTCTTTTAATTAACAATTTTTAAACGCCGGTAACTTTAAAAAAAATTAATTAATGGGGACCATTTTTTCTTCAAACTTTTCATTTTTAAACGTGTTTTATCAGAAAAAAAATATATTCATGTCATAATCTATGAAATTTTTTATTTTTTTAGTGAAAAATCGCAAAATCGCTTAAAAACCAATTTTTAATTTTTGTTTTTCCATTTTTGTTTAAATTAGATTTACTCTGAGTTCAATGCCGCAACATTCATAGTCGGCAGATGTTTTTTTTTTTATTAAAAAAAAACGTTTTCACTGGCGGTCTTTTCTTTTCCTTTCATACCCCCCCCCCCCCCTGCCCCCTATCCTTTCGAGACGTCGGTGCTCGGGATTTTCTCGATTGCTAGCAATGGGGGACAACGCGATTCAATTCCTTACCGAATTTGAATCGGTCTTGCTGCAAAATTCAACTAATATTTTATTTGCATGAGTAGAATAAGGTTAGTTTTTCACTATACTATAATAGATAATAAACTCCCTGCTAAAGAGCAAGGGCACAGCGACCGCGTCCGCTATAATGGACGGGGAGAATTTTAGTAGATAAGAACTGTTAGTTGATAAATATGGTGATTTTAGTTCGTGATAGATATGTTAAGTTCAGTTCGTAAGAATTATTAATTAACACGCATGTTAATTAATAATTGCCTCGCTGAATAGCGAAGTCACAGCGACGTCTGTCGCTGTCCTCCTTCGTTCGCTAAAACGAACGGAGAGAGTATCAGTTAATAAGAACTGATTATCATATAATATGATTGCATGAAATATATTGTTGCATAATATAGTATATTTCTTTTCAGATTACTGGGTATATATTACTCAGATGTGTATATATATATATTATTCGTTGTATTATATGTATATATATATGCATGGCCGGAGCATTGGGGTCGGCTCCCGGGACTGCTCGTGTTCTCCCTCCACCACCCCTCTGTAGCGCTTGCTCTGTGCTTTGCGAATCTTTGACGTGCTCGGGATTTTAGCTACGTGTCGCTACAGACCAAAATTATTATAAGACGTTATGTCGTTGAAAATTCTTTTAACGCAAATTTTGCAGAATGTACTGTATAAAAAAAGGTGACCAAACTATTTTTTCCATCTCTAATTTGTTAAATACAAATTATAAAATACCCCTTAAAAAATTGTAAAGTCATAAAAAAAATTGTTTTATGTATTTTCTACATTGAAAAAAGGACGGTATGTCAATGAATAATTTATTCACTAACGTACCGTCAACATTATTTTGTTAAATATCAATTGTATATTTTAGAATAAATTCACTTTTTAATAATTTTGATGTGTGGCGACAGTTACGATTAGATAAAATTCTGAGCGTTTCAAGCTTTTGCGACGGACGGAGCACGCGCTTGAGAGGGGTGCGTGGGAGGAGGATCTTGGGGATATCGTGCGCGCGGCACGAGCTTTGGGTCGCCCGCACGATCCGAAGGATATGGTGACTTGCCGTAAACGAATTGCTACTAATATTTTATTTTCAGCATATATTTTTGTGATTATTATAAGTTTATTAATAAAATATGTTATTTAATAAACTCGCTCTGGTAAAGAGCGAATCAGCGACGCCTGTCGCTGTTCTCTTCCGCCCGATAAAACGGACGGAGAGAGTATCAGTTTATAAGAACTGATTATCATATAATATGATTGCAAGACATACATCTTTGCATAATATATATATTTTTCTTTGCAGATCACTTAATTAACAAATTCATTAATTAATGAACGCAGCCCTACAGAAGGGCGAGTGCCAGTGACGCCTGTCGCTGTTCTTCGTCCGGTAAAACGGACGGAGAGAGTATCAGTTTATAATAACTGATCACCATATACATAATATGTTGGCAAGAAATACTTCTTATAATCTTTTTATAATATAGATATATTTCTTTACAGATATCTGGGTGGATATTAATCCAGAGGCATATATACATATATGCGTAGCCAAAGCCTTGCGATCGGCTCTCGGCACTGCTTGTAGGTACTTACCCGTCGCCCCTCTCTACGGAGAGTGGCGGCGGGGGAAATACGAGATAGGCGACCCAAAATATATGGGCCATATTCTAATTTGTGCGAATATTTTATTTTCAGAATTCGTTTAGAAATTGTTCGCCTCCATCCGCTCAAATGGGCGGAGAAAATGTTAATTATTTAAAAATGTTTATTAACAAATTTGTTAATAATCGTTCTTTCAAAGAGCGAGATGGGAACGTCGTTCGTCGTTCGCCATCTCTGTCCGCTCAGATGGACGGAGAAAATTGTTATTGTTTAAAAATTATGAATTAACAAATATGTTAATTAATAAACTCGTTCTGTTCAAGAACGAGATGCCAGCGATGTCCATCGCTGTGAGTCCGTCCGTAAAATGAACGGAAATAATTTTAATTATTAAGAATTTTTAATTAACAAATAGGTTAATTAATAAACTCGCTCTGTTGAAGAGCGAGTTGCCAACGACGTTTGTCGTTTATAATCTTCGCCCGCTCAAAAGGACGAAAACAATTTTTATTGTTTAAAAATTTTTATTAACAGATTTGTTAACACTCGCTCTCTGGAAGAGCGAGATGGGAACGACGTTCGTCGTTCATCATCTCCGTCCGCTCGAATGGACGGAGAACATTTTTATTGTTTAAAAATAATGAATTAACAGATATGTTAATAAACTCGTTCTGCTCAAGAACGAGATGCCAGCGATGTCCATCGCTGTGAGTTCGTCCGTAAAATGAACGGAAATAATTTTAATTATTAAGAATTTTTAATTAATAAATCGGTTAATTAATAAATTCGCTCTGTTGAAGAGTGAGTTTCCAACGACGTTTGTCGTTTATAATCTTCGTCTGCTCAAAAGGACGAAGACAATTTGTATTGTTTACAAATGTTTATTAACAAATTTGTTAACAACCGCTCTGTCGAAGAGCGAGATGGGAACGTCGTTCGTCGTTCATCATCTTCGTCCGCTCAAATGGACGGAGAACATTTTTATTGTTTAAAAATAATGAATTAACAGATATGTTATAAACTCGTTCTGTTCAAGAACGAGATGCCAGCGATGTCCATCGCTGTGAGTCCGTCCGTAAAATGAACGGAAATAATTTTAATTATTAAGAATTTTTAATTAACAAATATGTTAATTAATAAACTCGCTCTGTTGAAGACCGAGTTGCCAACGACGTTTGTCGTTTATAATCTTCGTCCGTTCAAAAGGACGAAAACAATTTTTATTGTTTAAAATTTTTTATTAAATTTGTTAACACTCGCTCTATGGAAGAGCGAGATGGGAATGTCGTTCGTCGTTCATCATCTCCGTCTGATCGAATGGACGGAGAAAATGTTTATTGTTTAAAAATGTTTATTAACAAATTTGTTAATAATCGTTCTTTCAAAGAGCGAGATGGGAACGTCGTTCGTCGTTCATCATCTCCGTCCGATCGAATGGACGGAGAAAATTTTTATTGTTTAAAAATTATGAATTAACAAATATGTTAATTAATAAACTCGTTCTGTTCAAGAACGAGATGCCAGCGATGTCCATCGCTGTAAGTCCGTCCGTAAAAGGGACGGAGATAATATTAATTATTAAGAATTTTTAATTAACAAATAGGTTAATTAATAAATTCGCTCTGTTGAAAAACGAGCTGCCAACGACGTTTGTCGTTCATAATGCTCATCCGCTCGAAAGGACGAAGAAATTTTGTATTGTTTGAAAATAATTATTAACAAATTTGTTAATTAATGAAGCCTCTCTGCCAAAGTGCGAGATGCCAACAGCGTTTGCCGTTGTTCACCTCCGTCTACTAAAATGGGCGGAGATGTTATTAATTAACATATTCAGAATTATTATAATTCTGTTGTTTATTGCTGTTATTGCAGCAAAATCAAACTGGAATGTTTGGCATGCTCGGCTTCATATTGTAGCGAGAAATAAAGTCTCGCAGTGTACGTACACGAGTGTACGTTACACATACGTGGCCGAGCGTTAGTGTTAGATTTTTGGACGGGGCGGATCACGGCGGGCCCTGCTACGACACCTCGGCCTTCGGCCCGCCTTGTTGTGCCGGGGCTTCGTAGCAGACGCGCGCCGTGACATCTAGCGGTAGTTCGCAGCGGCTCGCAGCCAAATGCTGCGAGCTCTGCACTACCGCTGGGAAGGCGAAGCCGTCGAAATTTCTCGGCGACTGACACTGCCTCTTAAAGGAGAACGATGTGATAATCGAATGGTATATACGTCTGCGGATTGTGACGAAGGAACAAATTACAGTTTCCGGAGATTCGTCAAGGCTTTCGAAGAAGCGGACAAGCTATTTCGACAAATGAGCGATGCCGCTAGTAACAAAAATCTAATTATGCTGTATTACGGCACGAGGTTCAACAAGCTCGAATTCAACGCTGATGAGGAATAATTATAAAGAGGTATGTACTAAAAATCATGTATAAAGTGTCTATGTTACGATACACATATAAGATCCTCTCTCACACTATATATTTATCTCTGTCTTCCATAGCTGAACCATTGAAGAAGAAGAAGAAGAAGAAGAAAAGAAAAAGATGCTAACAATTAAAATTCTAATATATATTACCTTTTATTGGATATTTATTGTAAATATACACTACTGGCGGAAAGTTTCCGGACAAAAGTTGAAAACAGTGCGGGAACGTTTTTTTATGCCATTTCACCGGTAATTAGCCTAGGCCAATTTAACCAACGTCATTTTAAAGAGCAGTAATTTCCCTTTATTTTGGCTTTTTTTTTTTTTTAATTTACGATTTTTTTTTACAATTGGCACGAAGTTTTGAAAACGACAATTTTGGGTCGTTTTTTGTTCAATTGCAAGTGGACCCCCGTCTCAGTAAAAAAATTTTTAACGAATTTCTTTCACCATATTCATAACCGGGGAAGTCTAAGCTTCAAGTTCATTTTTTAGAAAATTGTCTACTGTTTTTTTTTTCAAATTATGTCGTTTTGTGAGAAAAAATAGACAATTTGAAAATTGCTCTGTGACGGATGGTGAGCGGTAAATGGTATGAATAATTATATGCGTGTTTGCGGTGATGAAGATTGGTATTTTATTTAATAGAGGAAAGGTTTAGTCTGTTAGGAAGTCGGAGGCGAACTGATTTGAGATGATGGAAGAGGCTGGGAGAAAGGGTTTGAAAGAAAGAGTTTAGGAGTAGAGGGGATGTCGCGTGAGGGTGATAAGGGACCGTGGGACTGTGGAGTCAGCGAAGTTGGGAGTTAGCGAGAAAAGAGATTAGGAGTAGGTGAGAGCGGTGGGAATTGAATGTGACACCGTTACACTCCCCTTCTTGGGAAAAGAATGGATGCTCCTGCATCCGTTTTACAAAATTTTGTTTGTCTTATGTGCTTCTATATAATTTTGAGTAGTTTGTTCACAAAAAGAATTTTGATTTGAGTGTGCGATTCTAAATAATTTGATTTTTAAATAGTTTGTGGTGTTTGCGTGTGTGGTTGTATCTACTTGCTTTTATATTGGTCGTTCTGTTGATTTCCGTAAAGATTTCTGTAGAAGTAGCTATTTTGACCTGTAACTTATAAAGATGCATTATTCTTTGGGTTAGTGGGTGGTGGTGTAATACGGTGAGAGGGTAGGGTTGTGTGGTTATATGTATGACGTATGTTTATAAATGTATGAAGTAGTTATTCGCCGTTTGGTTGATTGATCCTTGTTTCCTTTGAATTTTGTTGAATGGTGTGTTTTATGCTTTGCCTTGGTTATGTGTTTTATTTTGAATATGGCCTTGATTATTCCTCCTGGTTATTGGCTTGTATTTGGTCTAGCTTGTGTATTTTATGTTTGGTCTTGAATATTATTTGTTTCCTTTTTGTTATTGTATTGTTCGTCGTAGTGTGGCTACTAGAACATTCTAAATCATTTATTAACTTGTTGGTTAGTAGAAGAGGTATGTTATTTAGGATTGGTTGGTTGGTTTATGTGGGTGTTTTGTTTGTGGGTTGAATGGATACGTTTTAGATATAATTAAAAGTTTTATTGTAAAAAGAAAGATAAGGTAAAGAAATTATAGGTATGTTGTGCCTTGAATGCAAGCACTAATCATTGCGCTGCTGTAGCGCTTGGCAACCGATAGAAAAGCGTTCCAATATCGTACGACGGAAACAAATCAGCGTTTTCTGCCAAAGTCACAGTTTTGAGGGTGACTTTGGGCCGCACGCGCTGCTGACGGTGCAATGCCCAAAGCAGATCCGTGGGAAGTTTGCCGAAGCACCGAGCACCGACCAATACGCCGATGCTTCGATTAGGCAGTCTCTTAGCAACAGCAAGAGCGATAAGTCGTCGGTCTCGAGGCGCTAAGTTCGATCGCGATTAGTAACTTAAATCTTTGTATTGTGTTAATAAATTCACCCGTTTAGTATCGTAGTTTTCGGAGTTGGAGTGCGCTCATTTTTGGTAACCCTAAAGAACCCGTCCTCGAATATCTCGTTCCCACGTAACGAGAGTTGGGGGGCACAACATTGGTGGCAGCGGTGGGATACCACAATTCACGAATACATACCATAGACTGGTGAACGAACAGTAACGCGAGTGTCAGTAACGGAATCACCTCGCCGAGCAAGAAACGAAAATTTAAGTGAAACCCGATCGAGTCGGAAGAATCAAGAAGGCACCTAAAACAGCCGCAGGAAAATTCCGACCACATCCCGAGGATTGGGAGAGAGATTGACCCATCCTCAGAGATTCATCACGTCGCGACGACAAGGGAGACTCAGCAACGTGATCACCTTTCCGGAGGCCAGTAACGAGAAGGAGCTTCCCGAGCCGATCAACGCGACTACAGAGACTCACTGCCATCGTCATCAGCCGACATGAAGAGAATCATCTTACTGTAAGTGACGGAACATTTATGCATGATAACCTTCCAAAGCCAAAAATAAATTAATGTCAGACGACGACGAGCGTCATAAGGTATACCGACTGCCAGGTAACCCTGAATTATCGCGATCCTTAGAGTCATTTTTCGAGCGAAGTATACAATATACCCGTTCAGGAGACGAACTAGTCGAAGAACAGCGCAGAAAAAGACCGCGAGTAGTAACTAGCTCTGACGAATCGCCCGAATCGCGCCCTGTACCCTCACGCCGTATAGCGACGAAACGTGGACGATTCCGCCAAGAAACGAATGTGGAAAAACCCTTTTTAGCGGATTCTGAAGAATCATCAAACTTAATAGAGACCGAACGCGGACTAGCAATTAACGTTCAAGGTTTTTCATTGCTAAACATTAATACAGATAAGATGCCACGAACACAGGAAGACGAATACATGACTTTAAAAGAGGCTCGAAGTCTCATACCATGCTTTGACGGTACAAAACCGGACGACGTAGACGATATAATCGAGGCCTATAGTTATACCCATAAAAGCATATTACCCCAAGAGCAGCGATCATTATTAGAGTCCGTTTTAGCAACAAAAATAGTGGGGAAAGCGAAAAAAGACACGCGTTATAAACGAATAGATACGTTCGAAAAATTTAAAGAAGAAATGACCGCGTTATACGGAACGCGTCGCACAGTCGCAGCACTGCAAGTAGATTTCAACACATGTCAGCAGAAATCAAACGAGAGCGTTTTAGCATATGGCCAACGACTCGAGACTATTATGATGGAATTAATAGATGCAAGCATCGCGAAAGAAGCAACCGAAGCCGGGAAAAAGACAATCGAGGCATACGTGAGGCAATTAGCATTACATAATTTTGAAAGAGGACTCCGGCGCGAGTATCAAATAATTGTAAAAGCCCGAGGCTACGAGGATTTAGGATCAGCTCTAAAAGGAGCCATGGAAGAAGAAAAAACAGTACGGGGAGTAGATTCGATTAATAGACAAATTCATACCGAAAAACGTGCACCGATTACGTGCAATAAATGCCAAAAACAGGGACATATGGCCAAAGACTGTCGTAGTTCCGCACCGACGTACGGTAGATTCAGTTTGCCAGCACCAACAAGAGTCGTGTATCAGCTAAATGTGACGTGTTATTATTGCAATAAGCAGGGCCACATGTACAAAGAATGCAGGAAGAGGATTAGAGAAAATGGTCAAGAGACCATCAATCAGCAGGGACAAGGGAATAATTTCCCGCCCCGTCAGGGTTCGCAAGGACGACCGAATCAAAATCAATGGAACACAAACAAAGGCAGATTTAATGAAAATAAACAGTCAGAAGGGAGTAAAAGTATGAATGGAAATAAAAAGACAATCGGCTCCCTCCCGTTAAATATGATCACCGTCGCGGATAGCTCTGTAACAAGAGATCCCGGTAAAGGCCCCAGACAGCCCGCTACAGGTTCGTTCAAAAGGAACCTTTTACACAGAGACAAGATAATATACGAGGTAAAAATGTTTAACCACGACGACGCCCCGAGCGATTTTTGTATATCATCGCCTCAAGCAAAAAGAAAAATTATCACGCTGAAAGGAGACACTAGAGCCCAGTGCAGCCTCATAAAGAGAGGTTTATTATGCGAAGAAACAGAAATAATTGAGGAAACGGTCGAATTAAAAGGAATATGCGGATTAAAATTTTTTGCGTTGTGCAAAATCGAGCTTGTCATCGAAACCCCCGCGGTAGATGTCAAACATGGTTTTTTCGTAATCGACGATGATGTACCACTCGACGTAGATGGTATACTCGGCATGGATTTTATTCGAAAACATAATGTCGATATACTAGGCGGAAAATGCATCAAAATATATGGACACCCTATACCATTATTCGACGGAAATAAAAAGATTAAATTACCACCTCGCTCAGAAAATATTTTATACGCGAAGACACTTACGGTGAACATAGGCTGCGTCGCCGCCACAGAGATTCTGCCAGGAATAAAGGTAGGTGAAAGCATAGTCGAACCGTATGGATATACTTGCCCAATACTCGTTCGAAACTCCCGCAGCGAGGAAGTGAAAATCGACAGACCAACGGTGGAAATAGAAGAAATCAAAAATGAAAACGGAGAAACGGATAAAACAGAAATAATAAATGTAGTCAGCAAAAAGGACGAGATCGAACGTCACAAAAAACTTTGGGAAGAAATCAAAGGAAATTGTCACTTAAATATGGAAGAAGAAAAAATACTACGCGAATTCAGCGAAGAATACTCAGATGTATTTCATCTCGAAGGAGAGAAATTGGGAAGCACCGACGTAGTCGAGCACCAAATTGTAATTAAAGAAGGAACAAACCCAGTTAAAGTTCGTCCTTACAGACTTCCGGAAACTCATAAACAAGAGATAATGAAACAAACCAAGGAAATGCTCGAAGAAGATATTATTCGGCCAAGTAAGAGCCCGTGGAATGCTCCTCTACTTGTCGTCCCCAAAAAATCGGACGCAGAAGGCAACATCCGAAAGAGAGTAGTGGTAGATTTTCGGAAACTCAATGAAGTAACCGAAGGAGACTCATATCCTCTGCCTAATATCACTGACATATTAGACCAGTTAGGAAGAGCAAAGAATTTTACAACTCTCGATCTCGCCTCAGGGTTTCATCAGATACCCATGGCAGAGAAAGACAAACAAAAAACTGCTTTCTCTACACCGCTAGGGCATTATGAATTCAACCGAATGCCTTTTGGGTTAAAAACGCGCCACCGACGTTTCAAAGATTAATGGACGCGGTACTAGCCGGTTTACAAGGAATAAAGTGCTATGTATATCTGGACGACATCCTTGTATACGGATCATCACTCGAAGAACACAACAAGAGACTGAGAGAAGTATTCGAACGGCTACGGGAAGCCAAACTAAAAATGCAACCGAAAAAATGTCAGTTTCTGCGAAAAGACACTCAATATCTGGGTCATGTAATAACGGAAATTGGAGTCAAGCCTGACCCCGAAAAAATCAAAGCAGTTCAACAATTTCCTATACCAAAAAATGTGAAAGAAATTCAATCATTCCTAGGACTCGCAGGATATTACAGAAAATTTATACCTGATTTCTCAAAATACGCCAAGCCAATAACGGATCTGACGAAGAAAGAAACAACATTTGAATGGACGAAGAACTGTCAACTAGCTTTTGATAAATTAAAAGACATTCTCAGCACGGCACCAATTTTACAGTATCCAGATTTTCAAAAGCCATTTGTCGTCACAACGGACGCATCGGATAAAGCGATTGGAGCTATACTATCGCAAGGGAAAATCGGAGAAGATTTACCAATTTGCTACGCTAGTCGAACTCTCAATAAAGCCGAAGTATATTACTCAACAACGGAAAAAGAAATGCTAGCTATTGTTTGGGCAGTAACTCAGTTTCGACCATACATTTATGGAACGAAATTTACTGCTGTCACGGACCACAAACCTCTTACGTGGTTATTCAACGTTAAAGATCCCGGATCAAGACTCATGAGGTGGAGAATCAAACTAGAAGAATACGAGTACAGTATCGAATACAAAGCCGGAAAAAAAAATACGAACGCAGATGCTCTAAGCCGAATGTATGTCATTATACAATCACAAGGGACAACGACAAATAATGCACAAGGTAAGGAAAGCGAAAAACGCAAACGAGGCAGGCCGCGAAAGGTTGCTTCCTGTCCGGCACCAGTCGAGAATAATATGAGTTCCACGCCGGCCACCGGGCTCGCACAGCTGATCAACCGCCCGCGAGGAAGACCGAAGAAGCAGCCAAGTATCGTCACAGACGCCAAGGTCGCGAATCAAAGTCCCAGCGAGATAGCTAAGACCAATACAAATGAGAACGAGGAAGAGCTTCATGTGAGAGAGGAAACACGAGACGGGGATTCCGACGTAGAAACGGTCGCGAGCGAGATAGCTCCATGTTCAAGTGAGAGCGAGGCGGAAAGCCTCAATATAGACCGAGCGTGCCCGAGCGAGAGAGAACGAGCCACGATACTCAGAGAATATCACGACACCCCTCTCGGCGGCCACCCCGGAGTGAAAAGAATGACACAAAGAATAAAATTGAAATACAACTGGCCAATGATGACTAAAGATATAAGGGAATACGTAGCAACATGTGATAAATGTCGAAAAAATAAAGTTGCGAAAGTAAAAACAGCACCTATGATAATCACCGACACACCAAGACGAGCCTTTGAAAAATGTGCAGTTGACATAGTAGGACCACTCCCAGAGACGGAACAAAGACATAAATACATCCTAACTTTTCAGGACGCTTTAACAAAATATAGTGCAGCGATTCCCCTCATTACACAAGAAGCACAAGAAGTCGCGAAAAAATTCGCAACAGAAATTGTATGCAAATACGGCACACCAAAATTTGTTCTATCGGATCAAGGGAAGAATTTCCTCAGTGAACTTTTTAAAGAAATGTGCAGATTATTACATATTAAAAAGATTCAGACTACAGCGTACCACCCGCAATCGAATGGAGCATTGGAAAGATCACATCGAACTTTGGCGGAATATTTAAAACATTTTATTAGAGAAGATCAGAGAGATTGGGACGAGTGGTTACCATACGCAATGTTCACGTATAACACCACCCCACACACGGCGACAGGGCACACGCCGTACGAGTTGGTATTTGGACAGACTGCCGAGTTACCAACATCGTTAACACAAACACCTCGAACGACATATAATTATGATGATTATGTCTCAGAACTACGAGAGCGGCTCCGCGCGACATGGAAAATCGCGAGAGAAAATTTAATGCAGAAAAAGGAAAAAGTAAAGGAAGAGAGTGACAAAACAACAGATAGAACCGAGTACCGACCGGGTGATCTGGTACTTCTACACGACACCACTCTGCGTCGTGGAAGATCCGCTAGGTTAACCCCCAAGTGGACAGGACCTTATACAGTGCGAAGTCAAGAATCTGAAGTGAATTATATCATCGGCCGTGGTCGCAGGACGATCCACGTCCATGTTAACCGGATTAAACCGTACATCTCTCATTAAAACAAAAAAAACACACACACACGCACACAAATATTCTTATTCTTATTCGTTATTACAGGCTTACTATGGCAATATTTGGACCCAGCATAAACTACGCAAAAGAAACCCAGGAAAATTTCCACCTGGAAAAGTTTACATCTTCACCGGGAATTTACTATGAAGAAGTCGGAACATTATTCGTCATCCGAGATATTTGGAAAATGGTAATCCGAATGGATCTCAAACCAATTGCTTTGAGAGAAGCGAATGTAAGAGTGTCACTAAAAAATCTTTTGAAAACATGCCGTGTAGCCCGAAGCGATGTGTTATGTACAGTTATAACTGAGTCGCTCGTACCCATGTTAGATAAGATAGAACACGAGGTAGAAGCTATATACGATATAACAGGAACTAATAAACGAATAAAGAAAAGAGGATTAATCGATGGTCTAGGATCAATAATCAAATCGATCACAGGAAATATGGACGCAAACGACGCTCAAAAAATTCATCAAGAAATTATGGCAATTGATCTAAGACAAAAAACGACAGAAGACGCACTGAAAGAAAATTTACAAATTTTAGAATCCACAGTAGCAATGTTCAATAAAACCACGAACCATCTAACAGCTAATGAAAATGCTCTCAGACAATTAGTAGCCCAAATAGAAGATAGTTTTTCAAACCAAGTGTTAGACGTTCTGACGAGACAACAAATGGACGAAAAGATTACAGCAATTAGTATTATCGTAGAATCACTACTGAATGACGTCCGAAGATTGGCGAATTTCCTAGTAGAATTACCGAAAGGGATAATCAACCCGACAATTCTTTCACCCAAAAGCTTAACAGAGTATCTAGCCAGCGCTTCATTACATTTACCTAAAGGACTTAATTTCCCAACCGTTATTCGACGAAGCGAAATAAACAACCTACTCAAAGTAACGGAAGTGGGAGCATACTGTAGTTCAAATACCCTTGTATTATTATTGAAAATACCTCTCACCGAAAGCGTAGAATATAGTATAAATAAAATTTACCCTCTACCAGTAAAAACGAACCACAATCAATTCCAGTTTATCGAAACCTCCACAAAATACGCAATAATCAATCGAGAACATAGAAGTTATATTCCGCTAAGCGAGAACGAATTACATTCTTGTAAACGTAAAAATAATGAATACTATTGTCACCCGAAACATGCGACGCAAATTATAAGAACGCAAATACCGTGTGAAATAGGTATATACTTGGGAGAACATCTCGAAACCTTAAGCTGTAAACGACGCATAGTACACTTAAATAATACACTGATTATAGCACTCGAGCGAACAGGCCGGTGGCTATACGCGGCACCGGCGGAAGATATGCTGACAATTAAATGTAAGACTAGTATAGCAAAACTCGTTACAATAATCGACACTGGCATACTGGCTCTGGATGGTAAATGCTCCGTCACATCTGCGAATTTTAGACTAGAAACGTTAAGAGAAATCACTCAAGAACTATCTGTGTCATTTTTACCACCGTATAATTTGTCATTTTTAGCAAACGAATCAGAAGTTTTTCACCGTCATATGAACCACCCTCTCCCACACAAAATAGTAATTGATCCTTTAGAAATAAACCAAATAGGGGAAAGAATCGAAAAATTAAAGTCAAAAATGGAAACTGACGACTTTATAAATTCTAACTATATTCATATTCTAGGAAACTATTCGTTAAGCGGTATAATACCAATCGTAATAATTATACTCTGTGTCTATATCTATATAAAGCGCCGAAAAGTGCAACCTACAGCGGAGAACAATGATCCTACTTACTCCGCACCCAGCCGATCTAACGCTAACCGTAAGCGTAAAGATACGCCGAGACCACTCAAGGTGTCATTTAAACGAAACTCACCACGCACCAGTACTGCATAAAGGTATAATGTAAAATACAAACTGAAACGTGGGATGAACGAAAAGATACATATGACACCAATTTAAAGGGTAATTAAATTAAAAGGCGTATAATAATCATATTGGGAATTAACATAACAAAAACGCCTGTTACAAAAGGGGATTATAACCACGATAGAGATAAGACGATATTGTACTTCAAAAAACATTGTAAGCCAAGAGACCACCTGCTCAAAAAAAAAAAAGGAAAAAAAAATTTTTTATAAATCGTCGAAATACTAGATTTCGTCCTCCTAAGGGGGAGGAATGTTGTGCCTTGAATGCAAGCACTAATCATTGCGCTGCTGTAGCGCTTGGCAACCGATAGAAAAGCGTTCCAATATCGTACGACGGAAACAAATCAGCGTTTTCTGCCAAAGTCACAGTTTTGAGGGTGACTTTGGGCCGCACGCGCTGCTGACGGTGCAATGCACAAAGCAGATCCGTGGGAAGTTTGCCGAAGCACCGAGCACCGACCAATACGCCGATGCTTCGATTAGGCAGTCTCTTAGCAACAGCAAGAGCGATAAGTCGTCGGTCTCGAGGCGCTAAGTTCGATCGCGATTAGTAACTTAAATCTTTGTATTGTGTTAATAAATTCACCCGTTTAGTATCGTAGTTTTCGGAGTTGGAGTGCGCTCATTTTTGGTAACCCTAAAGAACCCGTCCTCGAATATCTCGTTCCCACGTAACGAGAGTTGGGGGGCACAACAGGTATATATGAGGGATTCCACGCCAGATCAAACAACATTTTGCGTTACCATCTCCGATTTTTTTGAAAATTTTTTATGCTCTAGTATTGATTGAAAAAGGCCTCCATGATTTTTTTCAATTATTTTTGTCGATCCGTTTTCAAGATATCGATTTTTCAAAAATTACGTTACTCTTTTTTTGAACGTCCATGACTTTGCGAAAAATGGGCCAAACTGGACGTTTTTTTTTAATTTTTCTTTTTGAACGCTCTTTTCATAAAAAAAATATCGAATAAAATTTTCAAACCGTATTTCTATAAGATTTTTAAGTTTCAAGTCTAAATTGTTGATTTGCAAAAAACACGTACTGATCGATTTTCTTGAATATTTTTGTAAAAAACTGTCAGTTATTCCACACCTTTTAAGACTAGTTGGATAATGGGATAACGATGGGATCTATTTTTTTTCGATTTTTCAATTTTCCGATTTTAGTTATTCGTGCTGAAAATAAGTATTAATCGTTTCTTCAGGCTCACCAACAACGGTCATTGTTATTTATGCAATAAAATAGATATATCTTTATCATTTAATGAACGATGGCCGATAATTTTTGTTGTAATAATATCGGATTGCTTATCTCATGATGCCGTTGCTATTCATGAATTTACAAGAATGGCTACTAGTTTTATCAAAGAAGTATTCAATGATGCTGCAAAGGTTCTTTACTTTTCCGATGGAACGCCACAACAATTTAAAAATTATAAAAATTTTGTAAATCTCAATTATCATGAGCAAGACTTTGAATTAAAAGCTGAATGGCATTATTTTGCAACAGCTCACGGCAAAGGGCCTTTGATGGAGAAGGGGGGAACCGTGAAAAGAATAGCAGCACGAGCAAGTCTTCAACTTCCAAGTCACAAACAAATTTCAACTCCTCGGCAATTATATGACTGGGCAATAAAATCGAATTATTTGCCGAATATTCATGCCCAATTCTTCTCTCACGACAATTATAATCTAGCCAAAGAATCATTAGAAAACAGATATATAAAAGCAAAGACAATAACAGGGGCGCAAAAGTATTATTGTGTAATTCCGGACGGAGAAGACACTTTGAGATTTAACCCTTTGAGCCCTAAGGACGCATATATGCATCAGCCTATGCGTCTGCGGACCACATAAGCTCGAAAGTACTCAGGTCTCAAAGGGTTAAAGAATTTTCCTCATCTGTTGAATCTCGAACTTGTAAAATATTTAAACGAGTAAGAAAATAACTGCTCTTCGGCGATTCGCCTGTATCTGTTTCCTGAAAGTAATCTGTAAAATAATTAATAATTCCTATGTGTCCAATAGTTATTAAGTTCATGTGCATAGTATTTTTTTCAGATATTTTTCAAGACGGATAACTAAAATCGGAAAATTGAAAAATCGAAAAAAAATAGATCCCATCGTTATCCCATTATCCAACTAGTCTTAAAAGGTGTGGAATAACTGACAGTTGTTTACAAAAAAAATTCAAGAAAATCGATCAGTACGTGTTTTTTGCAAATCAACAATTTAGACTTGAAACTTGAAAATCTTATAGAAATACGGTTTGAAAATTTTATTCGATATTTTTTTATAAAAAGTGTGTTCAAAAAGAAAAATTTCAAAAAAAAACGTCCAGTTTGGCCCATTCTTCGCAAAGTTATGGACGTTCAAAAACAAAGTAACGTAATTTTTGAAAAATCGATATCTTGAAAACGGTTTGACAAAAAAAATTGAAAAAAATCATGGAGGCCTCTTTCAACCAAAACTAGAGCATAAAAAATTTTCAAAAAAATCGGAGATGGTAAGACAAAATGTTGTTTCATCTGGCGTGGAATCGCTCATATGTATCATTAAGTATATATGATTATATGATTAGATATATGTGATTAAGTATATATGGTTAAGTGTGTAGTTTGGTTATGTTCATAACTGTTTTTAATGCTATTTGGTTATTTTTTCTTTTTTTTTTTGTTAGATCGTTGTTTATTGTGTTTGATTCCAAGGGCTATATAAATTTTCCTGTTTCTAGGAGAATCGCGGTGATATTTAGTAGATGCTCGTCGTTCTGGATTGAATTTTCTATTATTTTTGTCATATTGAGTATTAGGGTTGTAGAGAAATTTGTCTGGATTGAGGATGTTATGTCGATGGAAGGTGTTAGTTGCGTTGTACGGGTTTTTGCATCGCATGGCGGGCTAATATTTAAGATACCAGTATTTTTTATTGTGTAAATGGATGACTGATGGTTATCGCAGTTGACGTAGAGGTTTTCTGATTCTAGTGCTGCAAAGAGCCATGTGTTTGTATTTGGGATCCTGGACCAATAGGTGTGGCGAAGTATTTTTAGCCGAATGTCGCATTCTGCTAGATTCTTAAATTGAGGGTTTGACAAGAGTTGAGTCTCACATTGGGTATTTTCATCTATCTGTTGGACGGGGTTGACCTGGTTGCATACGTAGTACGACATTGTGATTTTACAATTTGCTAAGGTTTCAAGGTTAAAATATTTTTCGTAGTTTTCCGAGATTGCTGTATAACTGAATGCTGATTTGATGAAGCCAAAACGTGCCTGGGTTTGTGCGAGTTGTGTAACTGTTATTAAGGGGTTGCCGCTTAAGGCGTGTGAGTGGCATCTGTAACATGTGCCATTTTTATTTTATCTATGTGTACTATTTTCGTTTTATCGTCCTTAATTTCTAACTTAACATTATGTTTATCTAATACTTCTAAGATTTTAAATGGTCCTACATAATGAGGGTTGAGTTTTCCTTTTCTTGGTTCCTTTATGAGGAATACTAGTTGTCCTTTTTCATATTTCGGTTCTGTTACTCTTTTATCGTAATATCGTTTTGTTCTTTCTTTAAATTTGATTTGTTTTTCCCATGCGGCTTGTCGTGTCTTTTTTAAGTTGTTCGTGAGGTTTGTCATGAAGTCGTTATATGTTATTGTTGTTTCTGGAGGTGGAAATTCTGAAGGTGTACGGGCTGTTCTTCCGAAGACGAGTTCGTATGGTGTGAATCCGCTGCTTTCGTGTGTGCTTGTGTTGTGAGAGAATGTTGCGAGTGTAAGGAGTTCGTCCGAATTGCGATTGTCGTCAGTGAAATGTTTTAGGAATTCAGTGAGGCTGGGATGATATCGTTCTAATGCGCCATTTGATTGAGGATGATATGCTGTTGTTTTGTATTGTCGGATCTGAAAGAGTTCAGCGAATTGTTTGAATGTGTCAGACATAAAGTTTCTTCCTTGGTCCGATAGTATTTCTCGGGGAGCACCAAATATTGTTATTAAAGCTGTAGTAAGTGCTCTAGCGATATCCCTAGAAGTTTGATGTTTTAATGGAATTGCTATTGCGAATTTGCTGAAAAGGTCCATAATGGTCAGAATATATTCGTGCCCTTGTGTGGTTTTTGGTAAGGGTCCTACGATGTCGATTGCGACCCTATCGAATGGTTCTGCTGGAGAATCGGTGATGATCATGGGTGCTTTATCTTTCACTCGTACCAGTTTGTTCTTTTGACAATCGAAACAGTATTTGATGAATTCTCGAATGTCGTTTTTGAGGTTTTTCCAGTAGTATTGTGATAGGATTCGATTATATGTTTTCGATAGTCCGTTATGTCCACCGATTGTTGAGCTGTGAAACTCTTGGATGATATCTTTCCTGCGTGGTTGTGGAGGTACTGACAGTAGACCATGGCATAATGTAATGTTTGTACGTGAGTTCGTTGATTCTTCTCGTACGAATGATTTGATATATTCCCAAACGAACGGATTTAGAATTGTAGGGTCCTTTGGGATCGTACAAGTCTCTAGCTGCAATTTATTGAATACTTCGAATAGTGTTTTTAAGCAATTTCGAAGTTCTGTGATGGTCAGTGAATCTGTTGATTTCTGTTTACAGATGATCGTGAAATAGCAAGTGATTCCTCGGTGAGTAATTAGAATGTCGCCAATTTGGGGGTTACAGTCCAAACGTGATTGTTGGTTGATTCTGCCTTTTTCCTGTAGAATTTCTGATATCATCGTATTCATTGTACAGTCTGCTGATAGGAAGTATGCGATATTGTCTTTTCGTGCTAGGATATTTTTTTGTGTTGTGATAATTTTGTGTTTGTTTGTTATATCTTCCGTTATTTCTGTCCTTCTAGTTGCGGGGCGAGATTCTCTGTCTATCATTTTCTTTCTGTAGTACTGTGATGGTACAAATGGAGCATCACTGTCTGCCTCTGTTAGGTTGTTTCCACTTGAGGTGTTTTCGCCTGATGATGGGTTTGATGGATTGTTCGTTGATTCTCGCTGTGGAGTAGCTTGTCTGGTGATTCGTTCAACATTTCCGGGTGGAGATCGAAATGTTGGCTCGATTGTTGCTTGTGTATTGTGCAACTGTGGTACTTCTACTGTAAGGTTGATGTTATTTCCGATATTTCCTTCAGGAGATAGATTTACTTCGTCGTTGTTATTTGGAGGTAACTCTGCTAACGAATCGAAGTATTCGGGTGTCATTTCCGGTGAGTATAGTCCTAACATATGTTCTTCATACGTTTTGGCTTCTTCATGAACGTTCGTGGTGGTGATGGTGATCTAAAATTCGGCTGCACTTGCGGCTGTGCATTTCGTTCCTTATTTTCTTCATTCGATTTGTTAATTTCTCCCTTGTTTTTGTTATATTTTTCCGTTGTTGCTTCATCTCGTGTCCTTGGTCGTTTGCGCCTGTTTTTCGTATTTACTTCCTTTGTCATATTGTTCCTTGTGCGATTGCGGGTCGTTATATTTTTTGTGAGGTCCTCCTCCGTTGCTTCTGTTTCTGTGATAACGTATGTGCTATCTGTTCCTATATTTGTTTCCTCTTCTGTTTGCGGGGATTCATCGTCGAGTTTTGGGTCTGATTTAGATTGTGTGTTGTTTTCGTGTTCGTTTTCACTTTCTGTTGTTTGTTCGTGTTGTTTCTTTTTGGGTGTTGGGTTGCCTGATTCTTCGTCTGAATCAGAGCGTTGTCGTGTATTTGGCTGGTGTGAGTGTATCGGTCTTTTTGAGGTGTTTTCTTCTTTTGAAGAACTGTCTCTTTGTCTGATAGGCATAACGGCAATGGGGTTTCTGGATAGTGCATCTGCGACGTGGTTTAATTTTCCGGGTTGGTGTTGTATTTTAAAATCGTAATCGTGGAGGGTCATTTGCCAGCGCTGAAGCTGCTGTGGTAAGTCGGATTTGTTATTTAAATATGTTAAAGCTCTATTATCTGTAATCAATGTACATTGTCTACCATATAGATACGGGCGAAAATGTTCTACTGCGAAGACTACTACTAACAATTCTTTCCTCATTGTGTCGTATGCTTGTTGTTGTCTCGAGAGTGTTTTTGAATAGAATGAGCGTCTGAAGAATGAACGAATCTGAACGAATCTGAAGCGTCTGTGGTAAGTGTGAATGGTTTTTCAAAATCGGAATAACGGAAAATTGGACGTTCTATAATTTTGTTTTTGAGTAATTCGAATGCTTTTTGGCATTCGTCTGTCCATTGGAATTCCACATCTTTTTTCAATTGTTTTGTTAGTGGTGCTGCGATTTTTGCGAAGTCTCTAATGAATCGTCTATAATAACCTGCAAGTGCTGTAAATTGTTTTATGTTTTTTTTTATCAGTGGGAGGTGTGAATTCTGTTATGGATTTTACTATTGTGTTGTTGGGTTTTACGCCATCTTCCATAATTGTGTGTCCTAAACATGTTCCTCGAGAGTGTTAGCGTAAATAACAATGTCGTCCAGGTATACGAACAGGTCATTACCCTGGAGTCCTGATAATACGACATCCATCAATCGTTGGAATGTTGCGAGTGCATTTTTCAACCCAAATGACATACGGTTGAACTCAAAATGTCCGTTTGCCGTTGAAAATGCGGTTTTTTGTTTGTGGTCGGGATCCATTTCGATTTGATGGAAGCCGGACTCTAAGTAAAAAATGGAGAAGTATCGCGCTTTGCCCAATTGGTCCAGAATATCTACGATACTCGGTAATGGATAAGCGTCGGATATTGTTTCCGCGTTTAATTTGCGAAAATCGATAACCATTCGACTTGCGTTTGGATCTCTTTTTTGTGTACAGGTGGAAATCGGTATTGTTTTGTGTTAATAGGTTTGTTGTCTGTCGTGGGAATTTTATGTTGTGTTATTGTTGTGTGACCAAGTTCGTCGTTTGGTAGAAAAAAGAGTTTTGGGTATTCGGAAACTAGTTGTAAAATGTGTTCTTTCTCTTCGTTATTGAGGCGGTCTAAATGAAGCAATGATTTAAGGTTTTGTAGTCGTTCTGTGTTATTTTTGGATACGTTAGTTGTATGAATTGATGCGTTATTGTTTTGAGGATTGTTACAAATGTCGGTTTCGAGTTTAAATGGTGTGTTTGAAATTATCTCAATTGGTTGCAATTCTATTGTAGGAATTTCCAATTCTATTGATTTTGGTTAACGGTTGACTACTTGTAGGTAAGCAATTCCGTTGTTATTTTTGACTAATGCGCCACCGTAACGTATACCTTCTTTGGTTTTGTATGGTGGGACATAGCCCTCTGAAATTTCATTGTTTTTGATTCTTATGTGCATTATTGTTTTTGATTTTGGTGGGATTGCGATATATTTACATTCGGAAAATTGTATAACATGACCATGAAAGGTTATGCATCCTTGTGTATATAATATATCGGCTGGGGTCTGTTTGAAGAAGGCGTCGCCGAGTATCGCGTTTTCTTGGATTGGAAATGCGTCGGTGACAACAGGAAATTCTGCTTTTACTGATTTAATTTGGATTGAGCGTTTTCCTCGAGTGTATGTTTTGCCGTCAGTTATATCTGTCAATTCGTAAAATTCTCGTGTGTCGATTTTTGTTGTGTGATTGAGTGCGCTTCGTTTGATTAAGTTTATTTGTGAACCTATGTCGATTAATAACTTTGTTTCTCTGTGCGTAAAATCAGGTGAGTTTAATGCCATTGAGGGAGATTTGTGATTCTTCGAAATTCCCAATTTAAGCGTTGCCTCTATGAATTTAATTCCGATTTCTTTTAATTGATCGCGGTTAAAGGTCTTTAGTGCTCTGATAATGAGTCTCGTGTCGCACTTTTCCGCGAGACGTTCTCTTAGTTTTTTAGGTCTACTTTTTCTAAAATTGTATCAATGTGTTCTGTGCTGTTCGTTCTTGATTTTGTCGGGGTATTTCTACCGGATGAATTATTTTGAGAATTTCTTTGCTCGGCATTTGAGTCCGTATTAGGTCGTTCTTGATATTCGTTTTGGTGTCGCTCAAATGAGTTGTTTCTGTATCGATTTTGGGAATTGTCTCTGTGTTTATCTCGGGAGTAGTTTTTGTGTCTGTCGTTCGAATTACTTCTGTTTGAATAATTGGTATGTCTGTCGTTCGAGTAATCTCTGTATCTGCCGTTTGAATAATTTCTGGATCTGTCGTTTGAGTATCTGTCGTTTGAACGATTTCTGTATCTGTCGTTAGAGTTATTTCTGTACCTGTCGTTTGAATATCTGTCGTTTGAACGATTTCTGTATTTGTCGTTTGAGTATCTATCGTTTGAATAGTTTCTGTATCTGTCGTTAGAGTTATCTCTGTGCCTGTCGTCTGAATAATTTCGTTATTCGTCGTTTGAGTATTTGTCGTTTGAATAGTTTCTATATCTGTCGTTTAATCGGTTTCTCGAATGATTTCTATATTTGTCATTTGAGTAATTTCTGTATCTGTCGTTTGAGTCGTTTCTGTATTGGCCTCTAGAATTTCTGGTTTTGTTTTGAGTGTATCTGTCTCGTGAATTATTTCGATATCGGTCGGACGTTTCTTGTGAGCGCCAAGAATTTTTACCTTCGCGCATGTTTTTTATTGTGAAGCAGTCTTTTGTGTCGTGTGTATGTGATTGATGAAATTCGCAAAATTTTTCTAGGTTTTTGTGTTGCGTAAAATGTACTTTTGCGGTGTTTCTGATATCGAGTGTTCCGCGCATTCCCTTTTGTTTCTCGATTTCGTATTCTATTGTTTGAGCTCGATTTATAATATTGACAAATGTTTCTGCGTTATGGAAATCAAATGAGAACCTATTGCAGGTATTAGTCCTCTAACGTAAGCTCTGTTTGCCCTAGCTGTTACTTCGTCGATTCGTGTGTCTAGAAATGTTCTCTGTGCGGCTGCGTTGTATACATCCGATAATTTATCTATTATATTTGTTCGGTTGAGGAGAAAGACGAGGAGAACGTTCCCTTTATAGTCTCACTAAACGATGGCTTTATTGTTCTTATAATATATTTATTACATATGGTACAGGATTGATCCATCGATCGTACGACGTGTGCTGCTTCTATTTCGTTCTTTCCAGCAGTGCTACCTTAAGCGCTGATCCCCACGCCAGTACTTTCCCCCTCTTTCCTATACCTAGTTACACTACACTTCGTAGGCTGTGCGGCCATCTCCCTACCATATACATGTGCTGTATATATACATACTCAACAATATTATTAAGAATGTCGCGCGTTCTCGCTGCGTATTCAATAACGGTTTCACCGTAATTTTGTGGGGATGATTCTATTTCATTTTCTAAGTCTGCCAAATCTTTATTTTTACTAAATGTTTTCTTTAATATTTTTAGGAGTGATTCTAGCGAATTTGGGGGGTTTGCATCGATGACTGAAAGTGCGATGCCGTTTAGTTTGAGTGGGATAATTTTTAATAATTTAGATCGTTCGCCATCTGAAAGGCATTCATTGACTCGTTTAATTATTTTTGCGTACTCTTCTATTCTTATACTTTTCCTATCGTATACGGGGACAACTTTAAAAGCGTCTCTAAATGTAAATGTGTTGTTATTTTCAGCCATTGTAATAATTTGGTGTTCAATGTTTGGGTAAAAATGTGGGGGTACTGAATTTGGCCTATTAATTCTACGGGGTGGTTTGGTCGGGGGATCGGAGATTACGGCGCGATCAAATGACGTGGGGGCATGTTTATTAACTTTCAATTGTAGCTATTAAATATACATTTTTGTTCGTTGGCGGTTAAATGTAAAAAAAACAATTTTCTGTCGAAAAGTTTTCGAGAGGGGGAGAAAACAAAAAAAATGTTTACATTCCGTGTGTAGTTATTAATGTTTATGTGTGAATTACTTCCACCATGAACGAATATGCGATTTTTAGAGCTAGCATGCAAAAGATTTTTGAGTGGAGTGTACTTACAATGCCAGAAGAACGATTGTGACCGTAAGCATCAGCTGATCCTTTATGCGCTGGGTCGGTGGCTCATGCGTAGCGGCTGAGATGTTGGCGGTCGTTGTGTGCGTGCGTCTTCGTTGTTCCGTCTGTGTGTGGCGTAGTGGGTCTGGTGTGGCTGAGGTCGTGTCGTGTGTGGCTCGTTCCTTGTTCCTCGCTCGTTACTTCATTGTGTGTGTAAACGGTGATCGTTGCGTAGAGTATAATGTATAATGTGGTCTGTGTTTGATGTGATTTGTCTCCAATCTTTTTTCTTTTTTTCTTCACTTTGTGTTAAATTATTATTTTTTTTATTATGTCTTCGCCGTGTCGTTTGTGTAATTTGTTGTTGTTATTAAAATTTTTTTTAGATGATTCGCGTTGGTCGAATCCGACTTCTGACACCATGTGACGGATGGTGAACGGTAAATCGTATGAATAATTATATGCGTGTTTGCGGTGATGAAGATTGGTATTTTATTTAATAGAGGAAAGGTTTAGTCTGTTAGGAAGTCGGAGGCGAACTGATTTGAGATGATGGAAGAGGCTGGAAGAAAGGGTTTGAAAGAAAGAGTTTAGGAGTAGACGGGATGTCGTATGAGGGTGATAAGGGACCGTGGGAATGTGGAGTCAGCGAAGTTAGGAGTTAGCGAGAAAAGAGATTAGGAGTAGGTGAGAGCGGTGGGAATCGAATGTGAGACCGTTACAGCTCCATAGGATGAAAACAATGAGGTTTACAACAAAACCTCAAGATGGCAAAAAGTTGTATTACTTCTTGCTGAGTTCAGGAGAATTTTTTCCCATTTTTTTTCCGAAATTTGTTTTCCACCTAATTCCGGTCAGTTCGATTGATCTGAATTCCATGCAAATCATAGAATTAAATTTTTTACTTCATTATTCCGATATTTCACCGATCATACGTTCGAAAACTGTCGTCTGATAGAAAGTTTTCGAGAAAGACGAAATTTTAAATACGGTGCAATTGAATCCCCTCAACGTAAGGATGAAAGTGGATATTACTTAGAGTGCTATAAGAAATTTGTAGTGCTGAAAATGTATACATGTATTGTATTATAATGTATCATATTATACGTGTATTATTTGTTTTTTAAAATTCTTTTTTTATCCGAGGAGTTGCGGAATCCATTTATGAATACTACCAGTCATGCGGACTGATGGTGATGCTGGCCTCCCGGCCGGACAGCCCACTTCCGTGCCCCCCACCCCGCCCGCCAGACTACCAGCTCTACCCCCACCTCCTATACCTTCCTCCTATATTATATCATCTATCCTGAAATGCTTCATGCAATAAAACTTATTTTTATTTCAGACTGATAAAAATTGCATGTTTAATCTGATTTCTGATTCCAATATTTTTTAATCGCAGCGGTAAAAAAATATGGAATACTAAGAACACTAATGAAGAATGCAACGTGCGGAACGAGATGAACTCAAAATCGGTTGCCAACTATTTTTATCGGTTATATTAAAAGAGGTTTTAAACTTTACTGTGGTGTTGGTTTCATCCTTTCAGCTTGGAAGGCACTCACCTCCCGGGGCATCTCCCCCCTCCACCTTACAGGTTTTGATTAGGCAACGCCTAGCGTCCTTCATCATCATGACGAACTCGAGCAGTTCTGAAAATTTCAGCCTTTCAGAAATCTTCAACGTTGTTTGCGCCTGCCGCTTCTATTATCAGTCCATGCGTATTTGTCAATGTTGACGTATATATGACACCAGATGCGGCTCCACTTCTGTTTCCTCTTTATGGATCTTAATCTTGGAATCGAAGTCATTGCAGAGCTTCCATCGCCCGATAAATCGCTGACAATATAAAATTCAATGCCACGATGTTTTATAGGCAACAGCCCTGACTAGCCTAAAAACGGCAATATGTGATATATATGTATATGGACGCTCATTGCTAGCGTTTGAAAATTGGCTTGCACATACCACTCAGAAAGTAATATCTATACGTATGCATAATAATAAACATATGTTACGATACGTGTTACTAACCTGTACTCATTGGAGCATCCATCCGGAGTTTCAATACTTAGTATTTTAGGAAAATCTTTCAGTCGGCATTTGAGGCAAGGTGCTGCGAGTACCTCGCCTCAAGCGCCCAATTCAATGAACAGATGATCTCCCGCGATTTTCAATAACTTGTACTTGCCCGGGCAACCATTCCGACATTTGATGTTGTATGTACGAGCTCGAAAATCGAGAGCCTTCTTCAACGAAGAAAATCCCTCCTTGGCGATCGCTCTGTTATTAAGCGTCATGATCGAATTATGCATTTCCTTTTTTCCGCAATGTGTGCAGTCTTCGATTTGGCGGTACGTCGGAGCCGACTGCGTATATTTCTCCACAATATCTGCGATGCCATTCGCTGTGTCAACGCAAGATGAAATGTAGCGTCGCTCCGTGATCACTATCGGATTCACCGGATATTTATCTTTTATCAGCAGACCTTGATCTTTGTAGATCGATATTGCAAAACTACTTTCAATCGACCGCGAAACGAACTGCAGCAGGGCGCTTTCAACAGCAATAAATACACCGGATCGTCAGTGAATGCGGTCACGATGATATGGAATATCGAGTCGAAATCGCATATATTGCGAAAGAAATATGCATGATTTTCAATTTGCATCGCTTGTTTAAAGCGGTTTCCATTCCATAATATGAACGATTTTCTTTTGTGGCGAGTCTATTGGCCACCGTTCACATTTATACAGGGTGGGGCATTAACTATTGCCACCGCAAATATCTCTGTAATTATCAGCATTACAAAAAAATGTTCCAAACAAAAGTTGTACCGTACGAAAGGGGCCATCAAATGGGACCATTTTTTTCATTTCAGTGGAGGTGCTGACGCACAGTGAAGGTCACCTCCAGTTCTTTAAATGGGACGGTATATTTTTCCCCTACCATCTTGTAGAGCATCGCAAACTGCATAAAAAACATTAAGGGGTCAAAGTAGTTCAAGGTCATTTTAAGATGAAAAAGTCACTTTATTTACAGTGGATGTTCAAAATGATTGCCATGGGAATTGATGCAGTATTGCAATCTCCTTATCACAGGTCTTGTAGAATTTTTGATCACTTCGGCACTTATCGAATCACATGCTCAAACTAATATTAGTTTAATTTTATCACGGTTTGGTGCCGTGTTTACATGTAAACAACGGCACCAAACCTACAAGGACACAGAACATTCTCACATATTACACCATTTACACACATTCATATTACATTAAATCCAAGACAACGATAGTAAGAACAGTAAGACTAGTATTAATCCATGTAGCGAATGTAAATGATGTACAAGGAATATTCCTGCGAAGAGGATAACAAATTCTACACAATCTGTGATAAGGAGATTGCAATACTGCATCGATTCTAATGGCAATCATTTTGAACATCTATTGTAAATAAAGTTCATTTCACATAAAAATAAAGTTCAAGTCACTTTTTCATCTTAAAATGACCTTGAACGGCTTTGACCCCTTAATGTTTTTAATGCAGTTTGCGATGCTCTATAAGATGGTAGGAAAAAAGTACCGTCCCATTTAAAGAAGTGGATGTGACCTTCACTGTGCGTCAGCACCTCCACTGAAATGAAAAAAATGGTCGCATTTGATGGCCCTTTTCGTACGGTACAACTTTTGTTTGGAACATTTTTTTTTATTATGTCGATAATTACAGAGATATTTACGGTGGCAATAGTTAATGCCCCACCTTGTATACTCGATTTCCGGAAACGAGCCGAAAATTTTTGATTTCTTTCTCGGAATATCCTTCGAGAATTGAGTCGCGGGTTCTTTTTCTTCACAATACTTCGATTCCGAAATTTCATTACTTATATTCAATTCCGTGGAATTGAATGCAGGTATTGGAATTTCGGTAATTTCACCGTGGAAGAAAATTGACTCATTTTCGGAATGTTCGATGAACTTTCCTTGCAGCAGTAATCCGAATTGTAATCGCTTACGTTGTTATTAACATCTTTATCCTCTTCCGCATCTTCATTCGATACATTCAATTCATTTTCTGTAGATTTTCCTCGCCAATTCTCTACCGCCATTGAATTTGGGTCTTTGCTTCCTTTATTTCCATGGGTGATCGGTGCCACCTGGAATACCTTTCCTTTCTTAACATTTACATTTTGACCCGGTGGATTCTCCTTTACCATATTTTTCGTCGCCTGTCCACGCCAATTTTCGAGCTGTAAATAGTCCGAATCTTGAAATGGATCTCTTATCTTGTCCATCAATGACACATTCCAGTTACTGAGAATCTTCCTCGCTAAGAGTTTTTCGTCTCTTCGGCACTTGTATTTCCTCATGTTGCTGCCGCCTGGGATGTTTGGCAATTTTGGACGAGAAAAGGTGGGTTCCGCCCAATATGTCGCGGCAATGCAATATCAGAAATGCATCCACACGGTTCAACTTATTCCGTAGAACCCGAGTTTTCAAATCATTGAGGTACCCTTCAATGTGGCTCGAACTCGCATGTTGAATACCGTGTGGGTTTGTGACTGCGGTCCACAACGGAAACTCATTTGCCATTTTCATGATCGATGGGATAAAATCAGCCTGGAAAAATGGATTAATCTCCGTGCCTGGATTTCGCGTGCCGCTTGCAATCGAAACAAGGTTGTTTATCCAACCGTGAATGTCTGTTGGTCCCATTTCGTCAACTTCATGGAAGGCGTTCTCGAAACCTTCGACGTCGCATAGATGAACATGCGCACTCTCCTTTTTCGGTAATTTATTGCAATTTGTGGAACCCGCAATAAGGGATTCCAGCGCCCTTCTTGCCTGATGATCGCACGAATGGTGTCGCAAGTCTCGAGTCTGCGTATTTCTGGCTCGCGACCGCACATGTTAGTATGAAAATCTTCTCAAAGTAATTAATATCTGTCGATTATGTCATCAAAGCAACGCACCTTATTAAGAAATGTTTAATTTCCGTATGCGTCAGATTGTTCAAACATTTCCATTTTGTTACAAAATGGATAATATGCGCAACGTCCACCCGAATACGTGTTGTTAACGGAAGTACTATATTTCTTCGAAGTGCCGTGAAGCAATCATTCACCTATTTTTTTTTAATGTTACGTTATTAAACGCCAAGCATAGTTCCGCGAAAAGCGCTTTCGAATAATCCGAAATCGCTTCTCGAGGTTTTGGGCCACCTTCTCTCAGCCATGCTTTCAACCAATATTCTACAAATTCGGTAGTGTGTTTTGCCGAAAGCATTTGGTATATCGGCGAAGTACACTTCTCGAATATAAGAAAATATGGTCGGATATTGTGCCATTGGGGCATTTCAATTTTCGTACTACACTGGCGGTAGCATCAACGGCTATAGTTGCGTCGCCTTTTCTCATATGATAAAAAACTTTATAGGCGTGGAGTTAACTCGTCGCACTATAAATTACCGAAAAAGGCTGCGAGCCAACTTTTTTTAAAGCCCGAAAATTCGGCTTTCGCTGAAATGTCCTCTACTGCTTTGATCAAATCTCTCGTTGAATGTGGATTCACTCCAATATCATCGGCGATCCGCTCCTTCTTCGCTTCGCGAAGGACTCCCGATTCATATAAATAAGGTGGTTCTTCATCACCGACTTCCATAGCTTCACGCACCTTGCATTTCCGCCAGTTTGAACAGCGTTCTGTGATGATCTTCCGCTGCACAATTTTTCTAAGCGCTCCATTCAACGGGCGTTTTACTTGCTCGTGATTTTCTTCGCGGGTATCCCGAGTCTTGACGCGTATTGTGCATCCTTTCCGATCATCAGGCTCATTTTCCAAAAAGTCAGCAAACGTGTTGCCACACGATTGCAGCTTACAGCAATCTGAAATTTTGCAAAAGTATTTAGATTTACCTGCGGTTCCTCCTACATATGTATGCACGCTTAAATACAAATGCGCATGGAATTTTTGTCTGTCTGGCAAAAGCGTGAGCTATTATATTCGCCCATCTTCCTGTATGTAAATATTTCCTGTATCTTCTTTGGTCCAGACTATGCTGCGCATCCTGTAATGTGGCGTTACACTCTTCATTTTCCGTAGAATCCGCATCTAATAATTTAAAACCAATACATGATGAATAAAACAAAGCAAATAAAATATAGTAAAATAACAATATGTTAAGGCGAAGCCAAAACCCATTCAAATATTCACGAGCGCCTAGGTGGCGCGTTAAGCGGCGTGAAGTCCCGGCTCTTGCATATAATCGGTGGGCGCCGGGAGAAGCAAGTAAGCATTGAGAATGCGAACACCTGTACGGACAATTATACTGAAGAACAAGAAGAGGTTGAGTGAGACCAAGTGTTTGAATAAAACCTGTGTAATGACACTGTGTGAGCGAGTTGAGTGAGCTACTGTGTGATAGAAACGAAGTAAGTAAATCTGTGTGACCAGGACGCCTGTATGATAATACTATGTGAAATAGATCTGTGTGAGGGAGAGCGAGACAGAGAACTGAGTGCGGCGACTGCAAGAAGGCAGCGAGAGTGTAAAGGCGGGCATAGAGTCGTACTCTAAAATTGGAATGTCGAGATCATCGGATATCATTCCTCTTGTTCAGGAGTCGCAATATTCGTCACAATATATATATGTATATATTGTGACGAATTGCCGGAATCCTTCCGCCATCGTCACCCTCGGTTGCCTCTCTCGCTGTCGCACCCGCAATTTTGCCGGCAGGGCGCCAGTCGATTTTTGTATCGCCGGTATCGACAACCGGCACAACCTGGGGGTCGGGAGGGAACAACCCGGCCCCCCCATCCTCACGACTTACCTGCGTGGATCGGGTCACTTTTGTTTCGCGTGAAGTGACAATCCGGTCCATCTGGATGCGCCAGCGAGATCGACAAACCGGAAACGCTCGGCCGCTCAGGTTGTCGATTGTGGTAGAGAGGGTCGGGGTTGGTCACTCCGAGGTGGCACCAAAACGTTAAATCTTTCTCGAGAGGTTAAGCCTCGATCGGGAAACGAGAACATAAATCGTCACTAATTCACCTGCAAAAACACCTGAGGGCAAAATCGTTACCACGAACACCAAAACTTCTAAAACGCCCCAAGAGCGATAACTTAATTTGTAATTTTTTCGAGAGATAATTATTTAGCGAGAGCGATCGAGAAACACGAATTTATTTCCTCTATGGGGAGCCGGGTCTACACGGAACTCCCTATAGCCCGTACGCGAACTTACACCTCTCACCTCGGCGAGAGACGACCAACGACTCTCGAGCGAGTCCGTAGAGGGAGAGAGCGCGACTTACGTACGACGCGTAAGCGAGAGCGAGACACGATTAGAGCGCGTACGTAGAGAGAGAACTCAGCATACGCACGGCGCGTATGCGAGACAGAGACACCTCGCTCTCTCTACGATGCCTCGCGAGACACCTCTGGTCTCGAGCGCGACGCGGTAACGACTGATTTTTAGCCAGTCAAATTTCGATCAGACGAAATGCGAAATCTATCACCGAGAGCTACTGCCCTCTCGCTCGACCCAATACTTACCTCAACGAAATCGCAATTATCGACGTTACTCGAGATCTTGCCAGTACGCCGAAAATCGTATCCCTATGGTCATCGTGCATAGGGGAGCACTTGCATCGGCGGCACGAGAGGTTCCCGCTCTCGCCCGCAGTCCTAAAACATCCGCTTCCCCTTATGCACGATGCACCTAACAGCGGGGCGCCGGTATTGCAGCCGGACCTGCATCAATTTTCCGAGCGTACTCGCCGGCCGTTCTTTCCTGACCGCTAACTCGTTACGTCGAGCACTCTTCTCCTCATCAGGATCGAACGCCGTGCCGTTTCCTCTCTAAAACCATCCCTTCGACAACACTGTCACCTTACAGAATAAATCTACAACGGCAGTAAAGAAAAATCCAAGATTCGGGAGCGCATACGAGCGACGAGTTTGCAGAGCGCGGCAAACTCCGATAACGGCCTTGTGACGGTGACTTTTCTCCACGTCGGGAAAATCACGTCACAATATATACCGGGTGGCCCACATAACTCTTAACAGCTGAATATTTCGGAAACTATTTGTCCAATCAAAAAGTTGTTTATGACAAAGTTTTATGCTTATGGGGGGCAGGGAGTAACTTCATATTTTTGTAGTTAGAAAGGCCCCTCGAAAGCATAAAACTTTCTCATGAACAACTTTTTGATTGGACAAATAGTTTCCGAAATATTCAGCTGTTAAGAGTTATGTGGGCCACCCGGTATAGGGGCCGTTGCACATCAAACGGTGCAATTGCCAGAATTTTTAATTTTTGCGTTTTTAATATTTTCAGTACCCATCGAAAAATTCTTCGATCTTCTTTCGAAAATTCTTCGAAAAAAACATCTCTTTGTGAAAATTTTCGTTTTTTGAATGTACTTTTAAAAAATATAGAAAATTATAGGAGGCGTTTTTTGAATGTAGTTTTAATTTTTAATTTTTAATCTTATATATATATGTGTGTGTGTGTGTATAAATGCGACCGGACTATGCAAGCTACTCATGAAACCGATACCCCTTGCACGTTTTAAGCAAGACGTGCCTCTTGATCTGATCAAAAATGCATACAAGTCAAAAGCATACAGTCGTCTAGCTTTTATACCCATCTTTTGATACAGAAGCGACAGTATCAATCGAACAGTATAACAGCGTATTATATTTTACTGTGAATGATGGCAGACCGCGCCCTTCGTAAATGTATTGGCGATTTTTTGCGCTTTGTACAATTGCACAGTGTACAGATACGGCGCCGTAGCGACAGTCGGTGGTGTTACGATTTAAAATATTTATCGGGTGATAAACTCATGAATTGTTTGAAGTACCTTATATGGTGGGCGCCTTTGCGCAACATAGAGGCGGCATATAACAGAGGTATATTGCGGGGTCAGAGGGTGTTAACGTATGTATATAAGGAGTTACAGAGAAGAGGCCTTCAAGGATCTCAGAGTGCTCGTGGTATTGCTGATGAAATCAGAAGTAAGTACTTTTTTACAAATTGTAAAAAAATATTGAAACCGGTCCAATATGGTGGAAACGCTATAATAGGTTATCGGCAGCTTTGGGACGCATCGAGCGATGAATAAGCTGCTCTTGTAGACGCTGTCTGCGCCGTAGAAAATTTGGAGAAACACACCGTGAAATGTTAGTATTTAGGTTTATTTAAAAGTGCTGATACAAATAAAAGTGTACGGTGCACATTGAGAAATTTAAAAAAGGAAGCCAACATTTTCTGTGTGTGTGTGTGTGTGTCCAACAGAATTTTTACGATCTTCACAGTAAATCAGTTAGTGGTAAGCCGTCTGACTGTAACCCGTGAGTTCTGTGTAGCGTGCGTAAAATTATGCTATGTGCTAAAATGTTTACATGGCCGAAAGTAAAATATTTGAAACTAGTGTCAATTTGAACTGTTTGCACATTTGTCCCAGGGTTCAAGTTTTTAATGTAATTTTTACCGAGATTTACCGTAAAAATTAATAAGAAATTCTCTTCGTGTAACAAAACAATTGATTTTTCAATATTACAAGCGTAACATTATTCTTATTCTTTACAAGCTTAACTTTATTCTTTTCTTTAGGTCCGCTGGTACAAACCTATGGAGAACAGCAAAGCGAGCCGATTGCAGGTACTTGAGGGTTATGCCAAAGGCCAAAAAGCACCGGAAGACCTGAAATAATCGATACAGACAGCAGCAACGAAGAAGAAGTAGAAGAAGATGCTTGCGCTAATATTTCTGACGATCGTAATGCCGTCATTTTATCATCGCAAGAAGAAGAAAAAGACGGTGCTTACGCTAATATTTCTGACGATCGCAATGCCGTCGTTTTATCAGCGCAGAGAAGAAGAGGAAGGAGAAAATAGGGTTGTTCAACAATATGAAAACCAGCTATGGGAATACCCAATAGAGGGTGATCTAATGAGCAGCGATGAAGAACCAGTGCCGTTAATTGATGATTGGTATCAGTAGTATTCGCTCTGTGCAAGCTGTTGGAGGGGGGAAGCAAATTTACCTCAGCGACGCTGGTGGCGAAAAGTAAAAACAGAGTGGGACATTTTTCACACGATTGCATACGATTAGCATTGAATTATTCAATAAGATGGGCCATCATACTTGTTGTGTTGTGAATTGTACAAACAATGGTGTTCGCAATAAGGAGTGCAAATTCTATAAATTTCCAGTATCACAATATAAAGTGGAGCAGAGAAAAAAATGGATCGCAGCTGTGAGGAGGAAAAAGTAAGTCACACAACCTCACTTTATAGCGAGCGTCAGACGCAGAAAAACAAGCACGTTGTATGTGATATTCGTGATCACATAATTATACAAATGTACGTGATTATATAAATACGTAGTATTTAAAAAAGTAAAGAAATTGAATTAATTTCCAGTCCAGATGGATCACCATGGTGTCCACAGCGGTGGGATCTAATTTGCAGTGCGCATTTTATTGGAAATAAAAAATCGGAGGAAGTATCAAGCCCGAGCTACATTCCAACCATATTTCCTCCTGTATATAAGGCAAAAGTAGTGGATCAAACTGGAGCAACGAAGAGGTATACAACTTTATATACAAATCAAGTATACCAATAATTTTTATTTTTTTTTTGTAACTTTTGTAATTATTTAATCTTTATTGCAGACATGAGCAGTTTATGAAGCGGCGAATAAATAAACAAGAACCAATAATAACCACAAAAGCACCGGAACGAGTTGTCGAAGAAGTAATGGAGCAGCTGGAGCTGGATAACGATAGTAATGCCGGAACAAATCAAAATCATCACGAAAGAAAAAATTGCGATCAAGAGTATCAAGTGGATATTTTTTCACCCCATTTAAGTCAGCCAGAAAACACCTTTATCTGCAATAGATACATCAACACAACTTCTTGCAGTGATGTTGAGATCCAAACGGAAATAATAATTCCAAGCCGCATAATCGTACCTAATAGAAAACAATTTAAAGACAAAGGATGTGGTACGCCACAAAAAGTATACGTAAGTCAGTTAGTTGAGCCTGATATTCAGAATGACGAAAGTACTACTGAGAGAAGTTTTGCTGGCATTTCATCAATCAACAATAATGAGCAGTGCCTCGATCTTGCTGGTGTAACACAAGAGAATTTTCAATTTTTATTAAAAAGAATAGATGCTGCAGATAATTGTAAAATTTCCAAAGAAAATCGGCTTCTAATATTTTTGATCAAAATGAAAACTGGGTTAACCTTTTCAGCACTTAGTGTTTTGTTTTCTGTACATCGCACGACGATTTCAAGAATTGTCTTTTCAATTCTGCAAGACTTGTCAAATGCTACAGCTAATTTAGTATTTTGGCCAAGTAAAGACGTAATACTGGGGACAATGCCTGAATGTTTTCAGCCTGATTACAGTAACACTCGTGTTATAATTGACTGTACCGAATTCAGAATCGAAATTCCTTCCAGTGTCGATCAACGGATATATACTTATTCCCATTACAAAAAAGGTTTTACTGCAAAACTCCTTGTTGGAATTACTCCAGGAGGTTTCATTAGTTTTAAATCAAGAGTGGCTGGTGGAAGAAAAAGTGATTCACAAATAACCGTCGAATCTGGTTTACTAGATTTATTAGAAGATGGGGACATTGTTTTGGCTGATAAAGGGTTTCCAGAAATTCGACGAACCATTGATCAAACTGGTAAAAAAGTGGTACTTGTGTTGCCACCATTTTTAGAAAAGAAATCGGAATTCACGAAAGAACAAACTGAAGAAACGTACAGCATCGCAAGGGTTCGCATCCATGTTGAAAGAATCATGCAGCGATTAAGAACTTACCAGATTTTAAACAAAATACCTGAAAATGTATTCCATTGTATTGATGATATAATACATACGTGTTGTGTTTTAGTGAATCTGCAGGCTCCTATATTTTCGGATAAAAACAGAGATGAAAATAAATAACACTTGTTTAATTTTTAAAATAAATATGTATTTGTAAATAAAATATTTCGTGTGCTTTTTATATCATTCTCATTCTTTGGTTTCTCTCATTATGACATAATTAACGCAACGTAAAACATTGAAATGTGCAGGTTTGTTTAAATTCGATACAAATTTAACATAACATTATATTTGATTAGCAACATTTACTCCAGTAAATTGACGAGGTTGTTTTTCTTTCTATTTTATTGTTTTTGTATACAGTTGTGGCAAATAATGCTGGAAATAGAAATTCTCACATTTGAGGATAACTGTTTTCAAGAATTTTTCGTTGCGATGCACTGGAAAGCAAAAACTGCCATTTTCAACTTGTGAATGTATGAATAAATGACAAACGCTTAATCCCGATACATACAACTGAATTTGGCACTGTGTATAATACGGCGCACTTTCTTTAAGTTCGACTTTATCACCTCGAAATTGCAAGTAAGTGACATTGCATGTTTTTAATTCGTAGTCAACAATTGGTTGTTTTGCACAACTGCTGGGACACTTGAACTCTACGATTGTATAAACAGAACCGTCCTTAATAACGACCCCATCGAGACTAGCACACAGCCACGGCTGTGTTTCGCTTACAAAAAGTCCAACTTTCTTAACCTCGGTACCATACATCTGTTGGTACTCTTTTGCAGCATCTAACTCGTGATCCTTTCCGTATCGAGTAGAAGCTGTATCGACAAATTGTGGGAAAATCATTTCTGCAACTAGTGACTCTACAGGTTTCTTGATCCTACCTTTGATAATGTGGGCATTCTTACTTGCAGACACTCTTAAGCTTCTAGCTTCGAACCATTTTTTGCTTTTTGATTGCTCTAGCGTATCACAGCACAATTCTGTAATTTCTTCTTTCGACATAACAATGACCCTCGTATAAACCTCTTTAAGTTCTTCTTTGACGACTTGAGCATTCGTGTGTATCGGCATGCTCTTAGATGAAACGAAGAAAGAGTTGACACACAATTTACAGTCGTCTTTCTGCAGAATAACGATGACTTCTGTCAACATTGATTGCATCAAATTTTTTATCGCCAGGTTATTCTTATCCTTATTAGTCTCGAGAATTATTGTTCGCAGAGCCGAAGGTCCATTCAATTCCGAAATGTGTACGTCACATGGTTGGCGTTTCGGGTTTTCTTTAGGCGGCATCATTTCAAAGAAATATTTTCCTTTAGAGTATTTCTCTTTCGCAAATTGTCGGGCCGTTGGCTTCCCCCACTGCTGCTCGTAATCAGTTTTGGACAAACTCGCCTCGTTATTTATATAGTGGATCAAAGCTGCGACGCGTTTACATTTTCCACTTTGATTGTAAACACAGTTACATGATACACTAGTAATTCTGCGACTAGTGTCAATCTGCAAAAACGTGTATTATATAAAATGATCTATTTTTTATAATTACAATGAAAAAAATTCATTCCAAATTACGTTCAGCTTTGTCCTATATGGTTCAGACATTACAGAAGGTATTTGAGCTTGTATGAGATAGCTGTTCCCATTTTTGCGACACTCTTCAACGGTGTAAACGTGATTCGCTTTGACTAGCTCTTTGCCCTTTGGCACCGTCTCAGGTTGGAATGAAATATCGTGGGTGACTTTTTCAAAACCAGTTTTTATGACCATGTCCATTTTTAGGACGAGAAAATGCCTACTTTTAACTGAAAACAAAATAAGGCGAATATTTTCATTAATTTTTTGTATCTCGTACGTGTATATAATAGACACAACATCATATTTTATATCCAATTAATTAATTATTCTCATTTTTATTATAGAACTTCTAACGCTTGTTCATACTTTCATTCAGTTTTTCTTTTCATATAAAAAGCACATATTCATATGCTTACTGCATACGAAGATAACCTCACAATGCATCGTACAATTGTCAAAATATAAATCTTAATGATACTTTACTTACTTGTTTTTTTTTTCATAAATTGTAGAACAATCGCTGCTATCACTACATGCAAAAGTTATTCCAAAAAAGACTCCTATTTTAATCAATTGCACTTTTCGTTAAATTTTCAACTCAAATCACAGCTACACTATCCCACCTTCTCACGCTTTTCAGCTACCAGATGTCGCCACCACTGACTTGCACAGAGCGAATAGCGGCCACTATGGCGACCCCCACTCCTATCCCCACTCCTTCCCCCACTCCGCGGTCGCCGAGTTCGCCGTGAGCTCGAGCGGTCGTGGCTGCGTGGGGGGAGAGGTGCGCAGGGGGGAGGAGGGGGGGATGGTGGGTGTCGGCATAGTGGCGCGCTGTTTTAGGGTATTACTTCTTATGTTTACTCTTACCTTCTTCTGAGTGGTAATTTGAGTGGTAATTTTTTGGCGTTGACCCCCTCTCCGCGCCTAACCCAAACTGATTATATATATATATTCTGACTGGATAGCGGTATAGGGGCGCGCTGTTTTAGGGTATTACTACTTATGTTTACTCTTACCTTTTTTGTTACTGGGTTTTTAATTGGTGAGGGTGTGTTTTCCCGGTCCACTCCGCTTTTCGGCCCCTCTCGTGACACACACACACACACACACACACACATACATATATAAACATACACACATACACACGTACGCACTCACACGTACACGCGCACTACTCTTGTGGCCTGTCGAAAAAATCGACGGGCCCAAAATGCACGGTCACGTTTACACCTTCTTCATCTATAAGCTCAATCGCACCCTCACCCTCACGGCTGACAACTATTGCCGTCAGTTTGAAGTTCGCGAGAAAACAGAGCATACCGAGTCTATCGGCCACATCTTCACTCCCGGAAAAACCTTTTATGCTACACATGGCTAATAGTGGTGGAGGTGCTTTAAATTGCAGAGGGGCAATATAAATATTGGCACCCTCCACAAACTCGTAGAAACCCTCGTCTATTAACCATACACCGCAGCAGCCATCGGACGACGTATGGCGTATGTCGGCGCGGTATACACTACGGCCTATGCGGACAACACACCGCATGCCGCTTTTCACCCTATCATTGTTTATTACTACACCGCGTAGCTCGAAATTATAATAATAATTAAGACGCTCGCGGAGCTCTGCGTATGCCGTTGACATTAACGGCGTTCGTAAACAAATTTCGCCGAACGAATAAAAATGGATGATTTCGCACGCGAATTTTTTTGATAGCACCACGGGTTCGAAATAAGCGCACATATTTATTTTTTAATTGTTACCTGTCCCGCTGTGGAATAAGAACTGAGTTCTATTGAGTGATGAGCGCTTTCAGCACCTTCTTGCACTACCCCCTCCACACCCTTTACCGCTGGGCTCTGATGAGATTTCTCACGATTTTTTTGCAAACGTATACGTCTCATCATCGCAAGGAATGCACACCTGCATCCGTCACGTACCTATGGCATATCTTGTTTATATCAACACAAAACTGAAACGAGTGTTTTCGTAGAATATGTACCGCAGCGAGGAATGCACACACTCGGGCTCATCACGTACTTACGATTCAGTATTTGTACATATATATATAATTACTAGTGTATGAGTAGTATAGCGGCCACTATGGGGAGCCCCTCTCCTATCCCCACTCCGCGGTCGCCGAGTTCGCCGTGAGCTCGAGCGGTCACGGATGCGTGGGGGGAGCGGTGCGCAGGGGGAGGAGGGGGGATGGAGGGTGTCGGCATAGTGGCGCGCTGTTTTTCTTTTTTATTTATAATAACGTACGACTTATCGCTCGTGTATTTACTGCTCCGCATCCCCGCTGCCGCCGCCGCATCCCTTGTCACTCCCTCGCATACAGAAAGACACACACACACCCACACACACACACCCACACACACACACACACACACACACCCACACACACACACACACACACATACACACACTCGCGCGCGCGCGCGCGCGCAAGCACACACGCTACACGCACTACTCGTGTAACCCGTTGAAAAAATGTTCATTCAAATAGGGGACCACATCAATATTCGCTTGTTCATCAGCTAATGTGATTGCCCCTGTTCCTTCGCGGCTGACGACCGTTGCCGTTAATGTTAAACCCGCGAGAAGACATAAAACACCGAGCCTATCTGGCACATCTTCACAGATTGAAAACCCCTCTAGACCGCACATGGCTACTAGAGGTGGATTGTTTTTAAACCGCAGAGGGGCAATATAAATATTGGCACCCTCGACAAATTCGTAAAAAAAACTCGTCTGTTAACCAGACGCCACAACAGCCGTCGGAGGATGTATGACGTATTTCCGCTCGGTATACGTTACTACCGATACGGATTACGCAACGCATCCCTGGTTTAATAATGGTGGTGTCAACCACTACACCGGGCATCTCATAATTATAATAACGATTAAGATCGTCGCGGAGTTGCGTGTACGCGGTTGCCATTAATGGTGTGCGTACGTATATCTCAACAAACGAATAAAAATCGACCACATCGCACTTAAATTTTGGCGGTAGCACCGCAGGCTCGAAGTACTCGCACATTTTTTAAAGAGTGATCCGTCTCGCTGTTCGATAAGAACTGAGCTCTATTGCGCTATGAGAGTTTTCAGCACCTCGTGCACTACCCCTCCACACCCTTTACCACTCGACCGTGATGAGATTTCTCACGACATTTTTGCAAGCGTATACGTCTCATCATAGCAAGGAATGCACACCTGCAGCCGTCACGTACCTATGGTATATCTTGTTTATATCAACACAAACCTGAAACGAGTGTTTTCGTAGAATATGTACCGCAGTGAGGAATGGACACCTGGGCTCATCACGTACTTACGATTCAGCATTTGTACATATATATTGTCACGCCGTTGGGGGGGGGGGGGGGGGGTATGGGGAGTTTGGGGTTGAAAAAAAAGGAAAAGGGATAATGAAATTTAAGAAAATTATTAACACTGTTTATTCTATAATGTTTATCACGGCGGACGATCTCCGGGATGTAATGTACACAAGAAAAAGATATACTACAAAAAAAAACTCCTTTTTTTATGGGCGCCAGTTAATAACTCTTTAACTAAAAAAAATTATTAACAATATTCACTGCTTCGCTCTTTTGACAGGTTGACGGGTCGTTGGCTAGCGTGGGAAGGGGGTGGGGTTGAGCGGGGAGAGGGATCTCAGGTTGAGGGTTCGCCGACTCAACGGCCTCTTATTAATTACCACTGGCGTTGTAATTTTTATAGGTAGTCTCATACGTTTATTTTATTCTATCACAGTTCGTGTAATACGGTCAGTCGCGCGGAGAGGGACGGGTGGGGAGAAGGCGTCGTTGTCCGTGAGGACTTCGGATGATTACTGGAAAAAGGAGGGGGGAGGTTAGGTGTGATCGCGCGACGCGCGCGATCGAATGTTCTCGACGGTGGTCGAGGTAGTAGGTAGAGGGGTAAGGGGGGGTCAGGCGGGAAGGAAGACCGTTACGCGCAATTACTTCTAAAGTTTCACGGCCGTCCCACACGGCAACAAAGGGGAGAAAAAGAAACTCGAAGAAATTATAATGACCCGGCGGCTTTCGTACACACGGGAAATGGAGATTTTACTCTCGAAATTTTCTCTCAAAAATGAGTCGGGTAATAAATTCGGGGGGGGGGGGGGGGGGGGGGGGGTAACCATGCAAACACTCACCGTTGCCGATTTTCTTCTCCCTCGTCCCGTTCTTTCCTTGTTCTCGTAATCCTTTTTCGTGCCGGTTCGTCCTCGTATTTTCGTGTTCCTTTTTCCGTTTCCTTGTATTCGCTGTCCTATTTCGTTCCAATTTGTCCTCGTATATTTCGTCGCTCAATCTCCTTTCTCTCTCACACTCACTCTTCACACACTCTATATAACTGTTTCTTCACTCGCTCTAATTTCGCTATACTCTCTCTATACTTTCGCTCTCTGCTCTTCGCCGGCTCGTCACAAAGTGACGGCCGCATGGCCGGCCGGAAGCTCGCGAAATTTTCTCGCGCGCTGATTGGCTACCGGCCTGCATCGATCAGTGAGGCAGCAGCGATACGGATCGATGGGAGAAGGGTCAAACGGGTGATTAATTCAGGACTGTCGCGAGCGGGATCTATTGGGGAAAAGGAGGTAAGTAGGTCGGTCGGTAAGTATGGGAAAATTTGCGAACGGGAATTTATGATTCTGGTAATAAGGTAGGGTAGGGTAATCGCCGTACGCTGCTGCCACCTTCGTCACTCTGTCGCCGCACGGCCGATGGATGGCCGGGGTGCGGGGACGGACGGGTGCTGTAGTTTTGACAGGTGGTTGTTTCGAGTGTAGTGCGAGTTTTTTTCGATTTTCTTGGCCTTCTCCGGGGTGATGGTTTTCCTCGGAGGTGGTGAGAGGGAGCCGGGACGAGCTCTCCGAAGGGGAATAATCTTCGGGCCGGTCCAGGTGAGTAAATTTTCACTTATTTCTGTTTGGTTTTCTTGCGTCTAATTTCCTCTATTTCTTTGTAGGTTATTTTACTTGACGACGTCGACGACGACGACGAGGGCGACGACGACGACGACGACGACGAAGACTACGAGGACGACGGCGACGACGACGACGACGACGACGACGACGACGACGACGACGACGACGATACGGTGGCTGGCGGGTCAGTCCGGTGAGTAACTTTTCGATGTTATCTCGTTCATTCCTCGGGTTTCTTCTTCTTTTTCTTTTTCCAGGGCCAGACGACGGTGACGGTGATGGTCTGGCGATGGTGATGATGATGGTCTGGCGGGGTCAGTCGCGCTGACTGACTTGTCGTAGGTGAGTGTTTGCACAGGTATTATATTCTATAGTGTTTAAATTTTATACTTATCTTTCTCTCCTTCATTGCAGGTGTGGGACGGCTCCTCTGCACGAGCCGGCTGCAGGGGAGGCTGGGACGCATGTGACACATGGCGTCACAATATATATTGAAATGTTCTGTAGGTATACTCGAAGAAAATTAAGAGGTAGACGTAAAAAAAAATTTAATTATTCTTTATTCTGTCCATTCGTAACTATATTCGTACAGTTCGCTTTGTAGAGTGTGTCGCTCTCGGTAGTCGACTGTGATTGGTGAGTTCCACCGGCCGTGTTGTGCAGTGATAGGCGCATTCCGTGGTAATTCTTTCGGAATGATCGGTCTGATTGGCTGCGTCACAGATCGATGGAAATCGATGCTAAACTGCGTGACAGTTAAGATGGCCGCGCCGTAGTGAATCGCGGACGTGTATTTGTGTTTGTGCAACGTTTTCGAGGATTAATTAGGCCCTGGTAAGTTCATTTTCAATTCTTTAAGCTTGTTATATGTGCTCTTTTGGCTTTTCTTTTAATTGTAGGGCTGCCGTGTGGCCTCGTATTATTCGAGGCGGTTTGCCAGGATTCCTTTTCTTCTTGGTGAGTCCACGCCTTGTTTATTTCTTGATTCGGTTTTGCTCTCGCTTTCTGCTGTTGCCTTTTCTTTTATTGCAGGGCTTGAGTCGGCGTATCTATGCTGCTTAATTTTGGGAGTACTGCCGCTTCTTAACTTGTACTGCTTGTTGTACTGCCGCTGCTTAATTTATGCTGCCACTGCTTGTTTTGTACTGCGATATTGGTGAGTGTTTTATAAATTCTTTCTCGGTTTTCCTCCTCTCTTGCTGCTTGTAATTGTGGTGAATTCTGTACTGATGGATCGCCTCGCTGTTCTCGCCTTGTAATGTTTTTCCCTAAGTGTGAAGATTTCTCCTCTGCTCCTTTGCGCACCTTTCTACTTCTTTAATTTCTGGAATTTTCAATTCCTCGACTCTCCTCGATATAACCTTTCTCCAAAAATTCTTTACTTCAACCCTTTCTTTCCTTTTCTTCGCCAGCGAGTTGTTCTTGAGTTAGCCACCCTCGCTCTCCTTTCGGAGAGCAATGTACCGGCCTTCTTGGGAATTTCTCGCTTTTGAAGCTATTGGAAATTTCGGTGGTCACTCCTCATTTATCACTTCCTTTTATATTTTCCTTCCTTTCCTTATACATTTGAGAAACTCTTCCCTCTATCTCATTTTCCTCGAATTAACCTTTATTTTCTTCCTAATGTTCTTTTTCTTTTTCAGGTGCTGTAACAGGTGGCGCCACATATTCAGGGCGGGAAAGCGTTTCATTACATATATATATGTGTACATGCTATTGTTCACTATTTCATACATACACTAGTAATTATATATATATATATATATGAGGCATTTCGCATGAAGTCATCCAGCCTAAAACATAAAAGTTTTTTAATCGTCTTGAAATTTTTATGGTCGATAGTCCTATTGATAGTGAAGCTTCAGCAAAAATTTTAAGGCTCTAGCTCAAATAGTTGCCTAGCAATAGGGGCTCAAATTTGTACCATATTGGCCGTCGTGGCAACATTCCCAGGTTTGTATCTTCTCGAAAAATATAGCGATTTTAAAAAGTCAGGAGTGATTTTTAAAGCATTTTCTACGTACTTTAAGAATATATTTTTTATTTTTAATAAAATTAATAAGTTCATAACAATTTTTTAAGGTTAATGTTAAAAATGACTTTTTCTCAAAGATCGACATCTTCGATTTTTATAAAAAAAATTTATAAAATAGTAGGGTTCTTTCTGAACAAAACAGTATATAAGGTCCAAGATGGGCCGGACCTTAGTTTCGGAGATACAGTAGGATTTACCAGCGAGCGGGCGCTTCACGTAGTGTCGCGCGGCGACCCTCCAGGCTACGTTCGGGCTTGAGTTCGAATGTAGCCGAGAAATATTCCAATTTAAAAAATTCAGGACTGATTTTTAAAGCATTTTCTGCGTACTTTAAGAATATATTTTTTATTTTTAATAAAATTAATAAGTTCATAACAATTTTTTAAGGTTAATGTTAAAAATGACTTTTTCTCAAAGATCGACATCTTCAATTTTTATAAAAAAAATTTATAAAATAGTAGGGTTCTTTCTGAACAAAAAAGTATATAATGTCCAAGATGGGCCGGACCTTAGTTTCGGAGATACAGTAGGATTTACCAGTGAGCGGGCGCTTCACGTAGTGTCGCGCGGCGACCCTCCAGGCTACGTTCGGGCTTGAGCTCTACGTGAGCTCGGCCCAGCAAAATCGGAAAATTGAAAAATCGAAAAAAAATAGATCCCATCGTTATCCCATTATCCAACTAGTCTTAAAAGGTGTGGAATAACTGACAGTTTTTTACAAAAAAAATTCAAGAAAATCGATCAGTACGTGTTTTTTGCAAATCAACAATTTAGACTTGAAACTTGAAAATCTTATAGAAATACGGTTTGAAAATTTTATTCGATATTTTTTTATAAAAAGTGTGTTCAAAAAGAAAAATTAAAAAAAAACGTCCAGTTTGGCCCATTTTTCGCAAAGTTATGGACGTTCAAAAAAAAAGTAACGTAATTTTTGAAAAATCGATATCTTGAAAACGGTTCGACAAAAAAAATTGAAAAAAATCATGGAGGCCTCTTTCAACCAATACTAGAGCATAAAAAAATTTCAAAAAAATCGGAGATGGTAAGGCAAAATGTTGTTTGATCTGGCGTGGAATCCCTCATATATATATATGTAATTATTAGTGTATGTATGAAATAGTGAACAATAGCATTCACACATAGTAACATAATTTATTTGAATAACCGTATATATTGTAACGGGAGATAGCACATCGGCGACAAGCACAAGCCGAACAATAAATTAAATATAAAGTCCACGAAGCTCCCGGCAGAGGGACAATAAACAAAATTTGCTCTCGCCAACGATATAGCCGCGAGCAACAAATAAAAGGCAAACGAAACGAACAATTGTCACCCTTCTCTTTGGTCAAAACTCGATAAAGAGTACTCGTCCTCCGATCGCTATAGTAGTACAACGGTGGGTGACTTTTTGAGGTCCGACATTAGCACGCACGTGTCAAGTCGGATAGGCTCATGTGTTGTTAAACCCGAGGAAACTATATGCGAAAAGAAGGCAAGGAAATTTAAAAGGCAACAGAACTGCCCGAACAGTCAGCTGTCTCTCCAACGGCCATCATCGCGCCAATAGAGAGAGAGAGAGGTAGAGAGACGACAACAGCCAGGGACTTCATAAGGCACCACACACACCAACACACCAACACGGTCTCAACGAATTCCAACCCACCAACACACACACACAAGAGCATCTCCGATCATCGAGGAGAGATCGAGGCAATAAGAGCGAGAAACGACGCAGCAACGCTGAAGCAAGAGAGAGACGGCCGAACGAACGAGCAGCACGGCGGCGACTCAGTAACCAAAACAACACAGACACACGAGGCAATCTCAAAATAAACACACTACACATACACAAAAGATGAGCTACAGTGCCATTTAAATTCACAATTGTATTTAATCTAACATTTTAATAAATTTCGTCGATTTTATGCGTGCATTTTACAAGATCTCTTCAGCTCCTGCTCGAGTCCTGAACAAAAATTAAAATACTGAAACCACAATACGTTTCAATATATATATATTGTGACGCCATGCGCTACATGGGTCACGGCCTCCCCTGCAGCCGGCTCGCGCAGAGGAGCCGTCCCACACCTGCAACAAACAAAAGAGAAAGTAAGTATAAAATTATATGAACTAAATTACAAAACCTGTGCACGCACTCACCCGCGCAAGCAATCAGTCATTGCGACTGACCCCGCCAGAGCAACATTACCACCATCACCGCCCTCACCATCAACATCACCATCACCGTCATCGTCGTCTAGCCCTGAAAAAGGAAAGAAGAAGAAGGACACCGAGAAATGATCAAGAAAACATTGGAACAATACTTACGGGACTGACCCGCCAGCCACCGTATCGTCGTCGTCGTCGTCGTCATCGTCGCCGTCGTCGTCGTCGTCTCCACCGTCGTCGTCGTCATCGTCGCCCTCGTCGTCGTCGTCGACGTCGTCCTCGACCGGCCCGCCATAACCTGGAAATGGAAAAAGAAGGAATTCAACAAGAGAAAAGTATCGAGAAACAAATGAAAAATTACTTACCCGGATCGACCTGAGGACCATCCCCATCGCCACTCACCCGCCATCTCAGCCAGAAGACAACAATTTATTAATTGTCGATCGAAAACTCACCGCTCACCACTCACACTACACGTAATACAACCACCTGTCAAACTCGATGCACCCGTCCGTCCCCGCACCCCGGCCATCCATCGGCCGCGCGGCGACAGAGTGACGAAGGTGGTAGCAGCGTACGGCGATTACCCTACCCTCCTTATTACCCACCATTATTAAATCCCGTCCACAATAAATACCATACTTATCGACCGGCATAATTACCTACCCTTCCCCAATAGATCCCGCTCGCGACAGTCCCGAATCAATCACCCGTTTGACCCTTCTCCCATCGATCCGTATCGCTGCTGCCTCGATGATCGATGCCGGCCGGCAGCCAATGAGCGAGCGAGAAAATCTCGCGAGCTTCCGGCCGGCCATGCGACCGTCACTTTGTGACGAGCCGGCGAGTAGTAGAGACGAAATTGTAAAGAGTAGAGCGTGGGAAAAAGAGTGAGATAGAGTATAGAGTAGAGTGTGCGGAGTGAGTGAGAGAGAGAAGGAGAAAGTGAGAAAGGAATTGTAAATTGAGACGACAACGATAAGCAAAGAAAAAGGACCACGAGTACGGAACGGATAGAGGAAACTGATAAATACGAACGACCAGGCAACGGAAAAGGATTCGAGAGGAAAGGACAGAACAAGGAGGAAGAAATTCTGCAACGGTGAGTGCTTGCACGGTAATTCCCCCCCCCCCCCCCCCCTCGAATTCTTGCCGGCTCATTTTTGAGGAGACCGCGAGTAAGATAGTCTCGAGTCCGTATTCTTGCGAATGTGAACATTCGGTATTTGTTGCTTCCTTTTGCGTGCCGTGTGGGACGGCGGTAAAAATTTATAAAATTAGTATTATTGCGCGTAACGGTCATTTCTCCCGCCGGACCTCCCTTCCCCCTTCCGCTAGTACCCATCTCGACGTTACGAACAGTCGACCGGTCGAGATACCCTCGACCGACCTTCCTCGGCACAGCCGACTTCCCAAACCCAAACAACTCCCCCTTCCCCCACCTGCCCCTCTCCCTGCGACTGACCGTGTTCGCGGAAACATAGTGTTTAGAATAAGCGAGTACAAGAAAATTGTGAGATTAAACTTAAAATCAGCCAGTGGTAATTAATAAGAGGCCATCGCGTCGGCGAATCCTCTCCCTGAGACTCATTCCCGTTCGACCCCCCCCCCCCCCCCCCGTTCCCTCCGCGCTAGCCGACAAACACCTTCACATGTACGAGCAGTGTTAGTATTATTTTTGTTAATTTTTTTTTGTTATATTAAAAATTAAATGGCGCCCATAATTAGTTTGTTTCTTTTTCTTTGTGATTAAATAATAATTATCCCGGAGATCGTCTGCCGTTAACCCCTTGTAACCCATGATCATAAATTTTAAAATAATTTACGTTTAAGGCCTTATATTTAACTAAAATGAAACAGGTATTTTTCAGAAAATCAATTTTTTTATTATTTGTTTATTTATTTCAGAAAATAGGGATTGTGACATATCTGTAACATTGCGCCAATAGTAGCATATTGTTCTATGTGGTGTGGAACTCTTTGAAGCAATTATTTTTCTTATTATAGCAAAGAGCCACACCGCATTTCTCACATAAAGTTTGAGACACTCCTGTGCATTTAGGAAACTTGCACCTCTTTTCTAACCAAACTGGCCAGTGCCCGATTTGATCTTGACGCACTGCAATTGGCGGAGTATGCTGCGCAGGACCTTTATGCTTTTTGGCCTGGATATCAATTTCTGTCGATTGGCGTTTCTTGATTGCTGTTTTATTCCCAAGTTTGCATAGAGTTTCGGCTACTTCGAGACGAAAATCTGCCGAAGAGGTATCTTTTTCAATGTTCTGCTTAGAAGATTTTACTCGCCGATATAATAGCCACGCATTTGCCATTGTAAGGTCTAATAGATGGTAAAATACTCGTACTTGCCATCTTTTACTTCGTATCAAAATTTTGTAATATCCCATGATGCTGTCGATTAAATCTACACCACCCATATATCGACTGTATTCACTAACAATATTGGGCCGATCAATGTTGATGTATCTTTTATTAGTTTTGTCATAACGTTGAACTTGTGACTTAGGCATTTCTCCTACGAAAGTTGATACCATCGTTACAGCTTTATTATCTTTCCATATAACGTTAGAGATGTCAATGCCGTCAACATCAGCCACAAATTCCATGGAATAGCCACGCTCTTTTTTTGATACCTCCTTGTCAGTAGGTAATTTACAGTTAGGGATTCTATTGCGTCGTACCGTCCCAAGGCTCAAAATTCCCTCCTTGGCCAAATGTTCCTGTAATGATAAAGATGTAAAATAGTTATCGAAATATAGCTTATAGTTTTGATACTTTGGGATATCACGTGCCATTCTCATAACTACATTAGACGAAGCACCTATGTCAGGTTCTCCAGGGAGAACAATATTTTCAGCTCCAGTTTCTATTTCGAATTTGTAAGCGAACCCAGTGACTCCACAAAGCACATATATTTTGTATCCCCATTTATGGGGCTTTTTCGGATTGTAACGCTTCATAGTATTTCTGGCTTTTGTAGAACAAATTTGTTCATCAACGCACAAATATTCCTCCTTGATAATTTTGCTAAAATTTTCATTCAATTTAGCGACAATGGGTCGTATTTTATATAATCGGTCAGCATCTGGTGCATTACATTGAGGCATGTTTGAATTATCATTAAAATGAATGAATTGGCGTATTTTTTCAAACTTATTTTTGGGCATTGTTTCATATATCAAAGGTGTCCCAATGTTTGTATTCCAGTGACTAGTGACTCTCGGTAGTTGTATCAAAGACATGAGAAAAACGATTCCAATAAATTTTTGAATATCAGATTCAGTAACGGAAAAGGATTGGTTAGGATTTTTTTGTATGATGTATAAATTAGTCTGTTCAGCGATAAGATGCATAATTTCTTTAGGAAACAAATGGAGAAAGAATTGTATAGGCGTATCCAGTTTCAATAAATCAGATGGCAATGTGCTATTTCCTGAAAATTTAATTTGCTGGTCGTTTAGAATAAGATTCTTTAGTTTCCAATGGATTTCCCTTTTATTTTTTCTTGAAATTGAGCCTATTTCCCTTTCCTTTTTTCTTGAAATTGAGCCTATTTCCCTTTTCTTTTTTCTTGAAATTGAGCCTGATGTTGTTGCTTGCTGATCTGGTACAGTAGGTTGTGGAATAGTTTCACTATCTTCAAGTTCATTGATAATTTCAATATCTGCTGCATCGGCGTCATCGTCAGACATCAAATTTTCTAATGGTTCAAAGTTGGGATCTATTACATCATCGTCACCAGAATCCATTCCATCTTCACTGTCTTCACCAGTGATAAGACAATTAATGATTTGATCGTCGTGAAGGCGACTTCGTCGTGAAAACATTCTAAAAATAATAATTTTGTATTAGCTGTATGACTAAACATTTCTAACCTCGCTAATCAATGTTACAGAAATGTTACAAACAAATCTTTTTAGTATAAAAATATGAAAAATATAACGACATACTATAACGACATACTAATTTTAGGTACTTACCCGAATGTCCAAGAGAAAACCGTATCAATTTAGCGAAAAAAACTATTTTTAACGAATTTCAAACTTTTTACACGTAACGACTTGTCGCGACTGCCTACCTGTCAAATTAAACTTTCAATATCATACTAGTAACGCCATCTCTGTGTATCGTGGTGTATTATTTCCTTAGTATGGTATGTAACAGTGAAGATACAATGAGTTAAAAGAGAATTAATATGATCTGCTTGAATTTGTAGGATCTTTTATAGTTTGTTACAGAAATGTTACAAGGGGCTACAAGGGGTTAAAGGTATTGTGAAAATAAAAAAGTATCATCTGAATTAGTAATTATTTCTTTTCTTTAATTCCAAACTCCCCATACCCCCTCCCGAACGGCGTGACAATATATATAATATATTGAAACGTAATTAGTCTCAATAATATTTTTATTCCGCGTTGCACGAAACTCCGACTATTTGTGAAGGTTGTGGGGGAGGTGGGGGGTCAATCACAACACTGATTTTCTCGCCAAAATATTTATTGAGCGTTATTTCCGTAATGTGGCTGTATGGCCTTTATTTTGTGAATTCTTAATCGTAATTTTATAATGAGAAATCGAGATTTTATTCTAAGAGCAAGGTACGAGGAGACAAGTTTCGTTTTAAATATCCCGCCGTTTGCGGGCTCTCTCGTTCGAAGTGTGGTGCGCGACAATCGATCCCCGGTTATCGGTCGCTCGATCGTGCTTGCCCTTCCCTTCAGAGTGTAGTTGACGGCGTGACGAGATGCTCGTCCTCGATCGTGCTCGTGTCAAATACGGTGATGTGGTAATGGTGTTCGCCGATGGTGATCGTTTCCACGTTCCAGGGTTCTCTCCGGATCGGGCTTCCAGGTTCAAATCAATTTTGGGTAATATCTCGGATTTAATGCTCCGAACGTGTGTGCCTCCCCTCTCCCTGCCTCTGTCTTGCTTGTGTCTCTCCTGTTCCCGTCGCCGTAGTGACGGATAAATATTTGCTTTTATTTTTCAGACCTAGTCATCGGGGGAATTTCTTCACCGGAGTTCTTATTCAGAACTCCGTATGAAATATTTGACTCTTCTTCAGAGTTCACTGGCTATCTCCGGGGTAACTCTTATTCAGAGTTTATTGGGAGACCTCCAGCGTTAACTCTTATTCAGAGTTAACGTACTGGTAAGTAACCAAGAAATTTACTGGTTTCTATCGCGATTTCTCGCTCTTATATGTCCTGTTCTCCCCAGGTTGCCGGTGTTCCTTCGTTTTGCGCCGTTGCCACGCCGTCTCGGCGGATTTCAGTTGGGCTAATCGGGAAAGTCCAGTGTGGCGGGACATTTCGGATGGAGTATGAGACGAATTCCGTCTCAATATATATGTATATATGCGCAATTCCTCTTAATTATATTAATTACCTATAAATTGTCAAATACATCAATGATCGTATGTGCAAAAGACCGCGCGATAGCGCTTTATAAAGGTACGAGAGAGTGTACAGACCACTCTACGAATAGCCGCACACAGAGAAGAGCTTCATATATGGAATGCCTCTGTTCCAGAGAGAGAGTCAGAGCCATAGGTAGCGCATGAGAGCGAAAGAGACAGAGGGGCGAGTTCGCGAAGGCATTGCAGTATATATGACATGCAGCGTACCTCACCTGTACCACTCATCTTCGCTTTGTCTATACTATCGATGAGAGAGAAAGAACTATAGAGCACTCTGTAGGAAGGCAGAGACCGTGCTACAGTCTGCTTCTTTTTTTATATTCTTTATACATGAATAAATATCGTTTTTTCGTGCTGTACCAAATGGCATAACTGTATAATCTTTTCAATTATTATTTGAAATGATATATATGGAACTCTGCACATCATACGGTGTAACTGCCCGAATTTTTAATTTTTGCAATTTTTATATTTTTTCAGTAACTATCGAAAAATTGAGATTTTTAATTACACATCGAAAAATAGAGATTTTAATTACCCTCTCAAAACACATCGGTCTTTCAAAAACATCTCTTTTTGAAAATTTTCGTTTTTTCAGAGAGCGAGCTCATGAAGGCATACGCTCTCACGCTCTCACGTAAGAATGAGAGCGAGAGAGAGAGAGAGAGAGAGACTGCGCGAGGTAACGAAGAGGAGATATTGTTAGCAGTGGTGGTGGTGAACGGTACGGCTCGCAGCGTGCTTCCCCCCGTACCGTTCACCACCACCTCGTCTATACTCTATATCAGAAAGCACGCGCTCTCTATCTCTTAAAGGCGCTGCATGTATGAGAGAGAAAAAGCTATAGAGGTCTCGGTAGGAAGACAGAGACCATGCTACAACCTGCTTCTTTTTTCATTCTCTTTATTGTTACGGTCCGAGGGACTTGTACCGAAGAAATAATATACAAAACCGTTTTGTAATAACAAAACTGTTTAATTGATTTATTCTGATTTGAACGTAATACAATCGTGCAGTCCGTAGACAACAACTTCGTATACGGAGTGACAAAAGTTAACCGCCAGCAGGTTGGTACTAGAATGACTGACTGCGGTGCGGATGCATTGCCTTAAATAATATTACAAAGTAGTCGATGGTGGGAGAATTTGGGTGGTTGTACTAGGGATCAAAAGTCTAAGTGTGAAATGCAGTATTGTCTTTGGTGATAGTGACGAGGACCGAAGGTCTAGGTTCGAGGACGAGGGATCCGTCGGCTTCTTTATTGATATTAGTAAGGATCACGAGTACATTATGTTTAACTATTTGTCAAATGATAATGATAAAGGTGATTGATGTAGTTTCAGGAGTTTGCTTTTAGTACAAAGTGTAAGAAGTTGTAATAATTTGATCATAACATTATACGAGAATAAATATCGTTTTTCGTGATATCGTTTTTTGTGCTGTACCAAATCGAATATCTGTATAATCTTTTCAATTTTTATTTGAATTTCGTGATGTACCAAATCGAATAACTGCATAATCTTTTCAGTTATTATGAATATATATATATATATATATATATATATATATTGTCACGCCGATGGAAGGGTGGTAACTAGGGACTGGTAAAGACGGGGGGGTTCCTGAAAACAATAAAAGCAAATACAAAAAAAAACCCGAAAGAAAAATAACAACGACTCAAACTTTATTTTAATACTTTACAACGATAACAAAAAAAATCTCTTTTCTCAAAAATAATTTACTACAATATTCTACACTTTTAATACTCGGATCGGCGGACGATCTCCGGGGACGATTCTATAGCAAGGTATCAGGGGAATATTTTGGGCGCCAGTTAATTCGATAATTAACAATTCAATATAAGACTACAATAATATTTAGTTATCAGGATGGAAAGGGAACAAAACAAAAGGGTGATCTCAGGGATGCGAGGTTTTCCGACTCGATTTGGCCTCTTTATGATGGCCACTGAGGTAGGAATGGGGAAAGGGGATAGCTCTGTGGAGGGGGAAAGGAGCAGTGTCGAGCGACGCTCGACCGCTGTCCGAAGGACAGCGAGAATAGAGGGAATACGATGCGAGTCGTGTGTGCTCGTTAGGCACGGGACGTTTGATAATTGGGAGAAGGGTGCGGAGAGAGGGGAGGTACCTACGTACACTACCCACTAAGCCGTATGACCGTTCCACGCTATTACCTCGTATTCGAAAACTACGTATGGTCGCAAACTGCCGGAAAGAAAGAAGGAAAAGATGATCCGCGATATTGGAAGGGTAGAATCTAATTATTTTTCAGCAGTTATTAGGTGAAAAGGGGGGGGGGGGGGGAACTCAACTATGACTCGATTTTTCTCTTGGTGAACGGGGGGGGGGGGGGGGGGGTGAGACTGTGCAAACACTTACTCTTGACGGTCTCCGTAATTCCTCTCGCTCCGTAATCCTGTTCGTTCTCGTCCTTCTCGCTCCGCTGTACTTGTTCTCTCTCGCTCTCTTTATGTTACTTCTCTTGTCTCTAATTCTCCTTATATCACTGTTCTCGTCTCTAATTCTCTTTCCTCTCTTTATATCACTGTTCTCGTCTCTAACTCTCTTTCCTCTCACTCTCACTCTTCACACTTCACTCGCTCTACTCTTTGATATTTACTCTCAGTTTCGCTACTCTCTTTGCTATACTTCTTTACACGCCGGTGGTCACAATCTAAGTGCCGGCCACGAGGTTAACCGGAAGCTCCGTAATTTTTCTCGGCCGTTGATTGGCCGGGACGTCCTTCGGTGATTGGGCAGCAGCGGCACGGGTTACGCGGTAACGGTCGATGGGGAAT